>BMAT01004599.1:38649-48826 GCA_019649035.1 Elysia marginata
GAGTTCAACAAGTCCTTCTCCTTTTCTCTTTGTTTCACACAATCCTATAATGTCCCATATAAAGTTTTTCAACTGATCTTGTAAATGTTCTAAATCTTCTTGCAGTGCTAGTGTACTTGTGTTATAACTTGCAATGAGTAGTGTGGCGGTGCTCTCTTTCCTTTTGTCGGCCCCACAGCGTCCCCGATGATTATCACACTTAAATTTTAAAAAAAATTGTATAAGGTTTTCAAACAGGCAGAAAATAAAATAACTATGTAAAGAAAAAAAATCTGTGTATACTTATGTAATATATAATAATATATGATATACTGTTTCTATTTACAGTTATGCATTCGATGTAAAAATTTACAGATAGGAATTTGGTATAAAACATTTGTTACAAAATGATAAATGAATAAGTATAAAACTCGTAAAAACTTGCATTTATTTTGTTACCATGGTCAACAAAATAGTAGTGAATGTAATTTGACGTTGTTGCTAATCTAATTAATATTCAGGTTAGGTTCATATCAAAGGTGTGTACAAAATCATAGGTTGGAGTTGAAAAATCTGACACTAGATGGTGGGAAAGATCTTTTGTGTCTTTCAGTTTTTGTTTTTAATAATATGAGACGCTTACTACTCCTGCGATAAGATAAGTTTTAGAATGCATCTTTTCTGGTTTATAATTAAGTCGTTGCTTAGAGCATATGTCCGCTTGTTCGCCCTTTTTATGACTTTGTCCAATTGCCGTCTTTCTGACTCTAGACAATTTCCACCCCATGCACCAATGCAGATTGTTAATACGCTTTCCATGGTTCTCTTTATAAAAAAAAGGTTTATCAGTGTGTTGTCAATTTTAAAGTCTCGTTACTTCCTTAAGAAATACATGCGTTTGTTGAAGTTTGGTTTTATGTTTTTAACATGCTTGGTCCATTTTAACTGGTCGTCAATGAAGACGCCTAGGTACTTATAGTCTGAAACTTGTTCAGCAATCTAATTTTTAATAGTTAAAGGATCTATCTGACTTTTTTTTATCTCCTTAAGTCAATTATTATTTTTTGTTTTGTTTTTGAGACATTCAAGGTGAGATAATTATCAGCACACCAAGTAAAAAATTTTATTTCTTTTCTGTAGTGCGTTTCTTTATCATTTGTTATTAGCCCTAGCAGCGTTGTGTCGTCTGCAAATTTTAGAAGTGGTGTGTCAGGGTGAGAGCTTGTGCAATCATTTGTGTGGATCGTAAACAAGGCTGGTGAAACCACACAGCCTTGTGGAGCCCCAGTGTTTGTTGTTTTTTTTCTTTGAAATTCCACCTGGGATGACAACAAATTGTGATCTTTGCGTAAGAAAATTTAAAATCCACGAGGTCAAGTTTTTGTTGATGTTCAGTTGCACCATTTTGTCTATTAGGAGATGAGTTTTTATTGTATTAAAAGCGGAAGAGAAGTCGACAAACAAAATCCTACAGTAACTTTTAGGTATGTCTAAATCCTTGTAGATGTTGGTAATAAAAACTAAAAGAGCATCTTCAACACTGCGTTTAGCTTGGTAAGCAAATTAGAAGGGGTCGAAGAAAATTTTTAGATGTTTATTAAGTATAGTCAGGACCAGTTTCTCTAGACATTTCATCACTACAGATGTTAAAGCTACGGGTCGTAGGTCATTCATTGATGCACTCATGTCTTTTTTTAGGAATTTGGAATTATTTTTGAAGTTTTCCAAATCATAGGGAACTGATTTAAAAATAGAGACATGTTATATAAGTAGGTATAAATAAAGCTCAGTTCGTCCGCACACACCTTCAATAGCCACCCGGACCTGCCAGTTTCTTTTCATTTATTTTAACTAACACATTTTTTATTTCACTTTCATCGAACTCTATCATCATTAATTTTCAGTCATTCTCTCATCTTCTAATTTGTCCCAAACTTGTTCAACACGATCTCTGTTGTTGCCCGTGTCAAACCTAGCATAAAAATCGTTTCAATCTTTGGAATCAAATTAATCTGGGATGCTTCCTTTTTCTGCGTATAGTTCATGGCCAGTTTTAGCCCATCCCACGTTTTCTTAATGTCTCCTGATTTAAAGTGTGTCTCAATTTTCTTTTTATAATTCGCCCTGCATTTATATATGGCTTTTTTAAAATTCTTTTTGTTTTTCTTTGAATAAAGCTTTGCCCCCCATTTCGAAAATATATTTCTTCTTATTCAGTATTTTTTTTTATTTCTTTTGTGACCCACGGTTTGTTGTTGGGGTAAACCGTTATCTCTCTCTTTTTGACAATCAGATCCTCGCAAAACTTTATTAACCCGATGTTAAAATATTTCAATTTTGTACTTATTTTGCACACACGTAAATCCAGCCAGTTTTATTTTTTTATCCAAAGGTTCAATTATCGAGCTTAGTCTGTACAGGGTATCGCTTTCTTTTACGATAACCCATTTATATGTGTCTACATCAAATCTTCAGTATTAGCATTGGGGATTGAGCAGTGGAATCTCACAGAGAGCGTACGCAGTATCCCAGCAGTGCTGATCGTTCAGAGCATCACGACTAGCCATGTAATGGATGCAGTCCTCCCTACCCTCCGCATTATTTGGCTGACCAGGTGCAAACACTGCGTTCTTGACCGCATCTGTTAGCACAGAACTGTCTTCCTGCCAGATAAAGCGCCCTTCCACTACCCTATCGTCAATCCCTACCCAGAGATCGGCCCCGTTGGCGAAGTTCGCGACCATGGCGAGTTTCTCTGGCGTCTTCACGGAGGCCAGATACCCACCGAGGGAGTGGCACTGTGATGTTGCAATCGTGTAATTCGTGGGTGGAGCAATCTTCAATACACAGGCCACTTGTCTATTCGACCCATATTCGATAGCCTGCAAACAAAGGAGAAACACACAATTAGATAAATACATGGGAAGGTAGGTTGGTAGGTAGTAAGGCCAGCAGATAGATACAAGGCATGTTCAAAAAGTTTTGCCTCCTCTGCAACAACTTCTTAACTGTTCAAGATATCTCCATGAAATTTGCACGCAACTGGCTTCAATGTATACTCTCCAACCCAAGAAACAAAGTTACGCTATCATGTCACACCTGTATGCTATTGCTGCTATGGTACATTATCGCCGAGAAAATGGCGTCCAGCAAACATATGAACTTGCGCTTAAGACAAGAGCTGTTATTTAGTTCCTTACTACAGAAGGAGCTGCACCCATTGACATTCATAGGCAAATGAAGCGTGTCTATGGTGAAGCATGTTTGAATATAAGTACTGTTTGAAGATGGGCAAAGGAGATCGCCGAAACCAGTCCAACAGAGACAGATTTGCACGATAAAGCTCGTCGTGGTCGTTTCAACTCTGCCAGTGATGTCCTAGACCAGGAGAGAGGGGATGAGATTATCCAAACAAACCGGCGGGTCAAACTGAGAAACTTTAATGAAGCAGTAGTGATTTCTGTAGGGACTTCTTATTATATTATAAATGGTGTGTTGTGTTACAGGAAAGTGCGCACAATAGGCTCCCCAAATGTTGTCACCGGAACTGATATTGAACCGAAGGCAAGTTAAAAAAAAACTCTTGGCTCGTTACACTGATGAAGGTGTAGGTTTTTTACGCCGTGTTGTCACAAGTGACGAAACTTACGCACACGTTATGATCCCAAAAACAAAAGACAATAGAAAAAACACACGAGCGAGGAATACTGGCTCACCTGGCCTCAAGAAGTTCAAAGTTGTTTTTTTTTTCTGCAAAGAAAGTGATTATGGACTGCGCTGGTCTGACTGGTGTGAGAGTTTTTGAACAGGATTCCACTATCAACTCTAAAACGATATAATAAGACCCTGAGAAAAATTAGAGTAGGTACGGTTATCGCAAGTTCGGCCCGTGAAAAATGCAATTCTGTATCACGACATCGCCCATCCACACACGAGTCAACAAACTCAAGATGCAATGAAAAGTCTCAGATTTCATAACATCTTACCGTACCCATCATGCAGTCCAGACCTTGTTCCATCTGACTTTTTTCTTTTTCCTAAGCTGAAAGAGTACCTCAAAGGAAAACGTTATGCAAATGACGATGAAGTTTAAGAAGTTACGTGGGTCGCTGTTTCAGAGAAAAACCTCTTGACTTTTTGGTCGACAGCATGTGACAACTTATTCGATGTTAGTGGATCTGCATCGACAAAAAAGCAAAGTATTGAAAAGTAAAGGTACTGTTATGTAGCAGACACCCTAAGCTTTCATTTCGTGTATAACTTTTGTACGTAGCATCAGTAATATAGAACTTATGAACTTGGAGGCAAAACTTTTTGAACGACCCTCGTAGGTACCTAGTTATATAGTTCTAGAGATAATAGGTAGGTAAGTAAAGATAGAAAAAGGCAGAGAGAGAGAGATAAATAGAGGGAGAAAGACAGGCAGACAGAAAAGAAAAAAACAGACAGAGAAGTAGAGAGAGAGAGAAAGAAAGAAAGAGAGAGAGAGAGAGAGCCCTCCTATCTTATTTTTACATCGTCTGCGAGAAGATAAATTTTCATATTACACTCCTTCTTGAAATAACCCCAAAAGCATAAGCAAATGTCTTTTTTTTCTATGATTCAAAATTTGTAAAACTTTGATGAGAGAGTTGGATCACTTTAAAAAAAAATGAAAGTTACAAGTATCGAAATCAGTTTGGACATAACAATGCAGCCATTTTCCAAATCCTTTTATATTCGGTTTACTTTGATATCCCTCTTCCTTTGACTTATCTTTGTCGACATTAAACCAAGCAAAGCTGTTTTGAATCTTAAAGGTATGAACTTAACTTAGCACTGTTCAAAATACAGGATCAGACAGTTCAAACCACAGCGACGAGAAGCGGACCAAAATATAGCTACTTTTGATAGATAACGTTACAAGACAAAATTAACTCTTAATCTTGATACCGCGCAGCAGCTCAGGACAATCAAAGTGCACTATCTGCAGTGTAACTCATAATATGCAAGATGCTTTACTATGGTTGTCCTCGGTATCACTGTGGGTGGCTTACAATAGACGAAAGCCTACATTTTTTCCCCTTATGATTCCGAAGATAATGACATAATTAAATTAATACTGGCAGCAACTATTATTACTGATAATATGCCAGTTGAAGGTAAACTCGGCACATTGATTTCAATCTCAATACTAAACATTTACCTTAGCTTTTTTTATTACCTCGGTGTGAATTTTTAGATTTGTAGCTTGAATGGTCATAATCCATCGCCATATATGTCTACCAAATTGTTAAGAGTCATCAAGATACGTTAACAACAAAACGCTATATTTTTAAGGCTGTTGCAAGACGGACCTCTCTTCTGTGCGAAATTCAAAAAAAAATTAGGCTCCTCAGCGAGCTCTTCTGTAGGGATGGGTAGTTAACAAGAAATCCTCAAGTGCTGAATCTAAGCTTAGAGTCTACCCAATGCCTCATGGAAACTAACGTTACTATAAAAAAAACTTTAAAGGTTCATGCAGTGGCTCAACCCCCGCTGTCATTGTCTACCCACCTGAAAAAGATCTGGACACAGGTGGTCAGTTGTGAGAACGAGCGCTCCTGCCGGAACTTTAGAACTCGCCTGGCCTGACCCTTTGTGGAGCCACAGGAGAGGCGTGCACTGACCGGAACCCGCCTCGTAGATGCAACCTCTTGACCCTTGACATGAGAGAACGACCTTCAGAGCGCAAGATACTCCGGAGGCTACTCCCAACCACCGCGTATCAGCCAGACGATAAGAATTGCTACTCAATATGGCGGTTGGCTCCTGGGTGAATGTGTACTCTTTTGTAAAAGACAAAAGAAAAGTATTCATCTAATTAAAAAAAGAGGAAAAAAGCGGGTGCCCAAAATTGGGATTGGCATTAAAGCACAAAATTATCTGTTACTAAAATACTTAAAAAATAACCTCTGTTGTATTCATTAATACTTTAGGAATAACCTGCCAATTTAACAATGACAATAATAGCGACAACAACAGTTTTTAATCATAATGACACATGTAATTATCCTGTATTTGAAAAAAATGATATTTTTTTTTTTGCAAACCGCTGCGGGTTAGGAATTTAGCTTAAACCCTCAGAATATAGATCTAGATGTATGTTATTAAGATTAATCTTGCAGCAGAAACTCATGGTTTAGGGCCAAAACATAAGGCGAGAGCGGAAGAGACAGCCAACAGACAGACATGTACAAACGGAGACGTAGACAGAGATAGAGCGAGATAGATAGATAGACAGAGAGAGAGAGACAGACAGAGAGAGATATGTGAATTTCACCCTTCCATATTTTTACCCACTGCTCTCAAAAGCATTAGCTTATGTCTCACAGATCGCTCTAATCAGCGAAAAACAAGCCCACATAATTATTCACACAAAGAAAGCCACACTCTTTAAAGATGGACAAACGTAGGTTAAAAACAACTCCGACTTCGATGTCACCATGGGGAGTTTCGATACTGCAGAAACCTGTGAACCTACCTAGCGGACGGCGAGAAACACTGTGTCGCATAAGACAAAGGTAGGACTAGTTTACAATGTATGTATGTATGTATCTATCTATCTATCTATCTATCCAGAAGAAGTCCCAATAATTGCAAACTACAAACAGTGAACTCACCTCTCATTGGTATTGCACATCCCAGATTATCTTCCATTGCCAAATTCAACAGGGTAACAAAGCTTAAGAAACAGCGATACATTCTGGATCTGAATAAGAAATTGATCATCAGCAAAGATTGTATTAAAAAAATCTTTTAGTTTCAAGTAAATCGAGAAATTCCAAGAAGCTGACGAGACGTCCTGGTCGAAGAATTAGGATGCGAAAGGCTATAAATCAGGTAGCTCTTGGTTTTACGCTAAGTGCAACAATTCATGAGATTGCTCAATCCACGTTATACGGGCTGTGATGTTGTCTGCGTCGCGGATACTAAAAATTCCAACGACTTGGCTTCTGCGTTATAGGGTTGTTGCATGAAACTTTAAAATTCTATTTAGAGTAGTTCCCCTTAGGCACTCTGGGTAGTCTACAACCTTAAATTTAACAATTGGACTTTTTCTAACTACCCGACGAGCAGAAGAGCTCGCCTTTTTTTTTTACACGTCTCCCGTCTTATTCAAACGTCTCAGACAAGTGAAGTTTTACGAATCAATGACATGGAATCTTCAACATCCACGCCAGATCTCTAAGTTTTCGATTTTGATCTAGATTTAGTTACACAAGCCATACAAAGTCATCCAAGTCACTGATGTGGTTGAAGGATAGTAAACTAGGGACCCTCGAATAAGCTTTTATGGATACTTTCTCTTAATGTGCATTTGCTTTCGACAAATAAGAACATCGATGAATTAATAGCATGGTAATGGAGGTGCACCGAAAAGAATTCTCATTTCTGGATATAATAGCCCTTAAGAAAATCCCCAGCACTTCAACATACAAAACAACTTTCAATGCTTTTCCCTGAGGGAATTTTCAGTTACCGTAGTCCACCCAAGAGCACAAAAAACACCCATTTCGTTCGTTCAAATTTTATACACAATGGGTTTCAATGTCGTGACAGTTTTATATAATGATTGCCTTGAATTGTCTTTAAAAGGCATTGCAATTGTTTCAGCTGAGTTAAGGGTTTAGACTACTTTACCTTTTACTCTGTTGCGTCGTGGTCTAGTAGTAGACTTATGTCTCACAGATCGCTCTTATCAGCGAAAAACAAGCCCACATAATTATTCACACAAAGTAGACGCTCGGCTTTCGGCCTGCGAGGTCCCGTGATCAAGACCAGGTCGACGTTTCCTCCTTGAGGAAGACTATTTACAATTATATACCATTTCCTCGCTGCACTCAGCATTATTAAATGAGTACTTGGCTATGGGCAGAGAAAGATTTTTTTTCCCTGTGAGTGAAAGATATTGTCAGTATGCTATAGTGAAGCGCTGTAATAGCTGCTACTCTATGAGTTTAGAAGGTTATTTAGTTGGTTATAGCCTGTTGGGAACCCATGTAAAGCACTTATAGAATTTAGTGGATTAGCCGCTATATAAAAAGCTCCTTACTTTTACCTTCACATTACACCGTTTTTTGATAGGCTAATTTTTTATTTTCATTATAACCTTCATAGTTTTATTATATGAAATAAACCTTTCTACATTGAGAATCATGGTATGAAGTCATGATTATTGTAACTACACAATTCTTCTCCTCATTCTTGTTTTGATATTAGTCTTTTATTCGACATTTTCATATTTTCAAGTTTCAACTTGATTTAAATTAATCCCCGTTTTAATCTATGAATAGGTATGCTATTTATGCATTTCTACATCTACCTTATCGTTCACCTATTGATCCATTATCTTAGCAGATTTACACATTGATTATATATATATACCTCCACACTTAATTAAAATGCGACCTATAATCATGCTTTTCTGACATATTTTTCAGACGCCCTGAACCCCTAACAATCTTTAGGTGTTGAAAATCATTCCCAAATACTTGTTTTGAAATCCGAGCCTTTAATTATAATATGTCGGTTTTGTTAAAACTTTCAAATAAAAAAACTGAGAACTTGGTGGTGAAAAAAATTCGATGTTTTAAGGCATTTAAAAAAATAATAAATCAAGCGACCAAGCACCAAAAACCATCCAGCCAACCTACCAACCAATCAAAAGACCTCCCAACCAACCAATGGTTATAATGTCTACAGAAAACTCATATTCACAAATGAAAACCTGCATACCCTTAGAGCAGCGGCGCAATCTGAAGCATTGAATTCAACTAGTAGAAAAACAAAATATTGGCATTTTAAATTATCTTTTTAATAATTTAGGACTAAAAATTATTAGAAGTTTCCAATATTTACTCCTTTCTTTAAAAAAGGAATTCAGAGTAAAAAAATAATGAACAATGTAGCAAATTTAAAGTTCGAGGATCGGATTTCTCTCTTGAGGTTGGATATGCAAATGTAATGAAAGAGGCTGCAAGATATTGCTAATGTGAATTAGATTGCTTGTGACATCAAGTTAAAACCAAGTCACTCCAGATGGCTTACAGCGCGGCGAAACTTAAGTAGCGTCTATGCTCACTTACACCCTTTAAGTAAATAAAAACTTTGAATAGCGCTCACCTTTGTGTTTCACGTGTTTAATTCAATCTGAACATTTATTTCGCACGTGAATGAGTACACAACAAAACTTTTAAATGAGACAGCTTATCGCTGTTAACGATCAGATAGTGAAGCCCATGGATAAGAAGGATTTAGAGGAATACTTTTTCTAGTGAATTAGATGACGCTGTATGATAGTACTTAAACATATTTAAAATACCCCTCGATCGTCCTAATAAATGACAAAAATATCAGTCGCGCCACAATAAGTTTAAAGCCATTCATAATATCGATCATTGGACAAGTTCTATGGTTTCCTTTGTTCTAGATTTCTTTAAAGAAGCTCTTGTGGCACTTAAAAAAGACTGGGTAAGACAGCAAAGGTTAGGAAAACCATGACCAGTATCCAACCTTTTTTTCCTGTCCAAAGTGGTGTAGAAGCTTGTTCGACAATTTGTAGAAGACAAAGAGGTTTACAATTAAAATGAAAACATTCAGTTAGCAGGTAAATAGCACAAAGAATGCCAAAGTGCATGTTTGCAATCACATCCACAAAAGATCCAGGGTATTAAAAGTTAAAGACTTTCAAGAAACAACTATAGCACCATTATTTTGTTTCCAAAAGCATATTTTGTCATAAATTGGTAATTTAATTTTTAAAATAAATCTCTGTTTTACTAAACGATTTCTTCAATGATAATTTATTTTATACAATGCAATTTCATGATACCATGCGTATCGATTTTTAGCCATTGTTTTCAAAACCGTTTGTTGTAAAGACTACATTTTTGACAATTTATATAGCTCATGAAATAATGATGATGAATTTTTATGCAACATTTTTTAAAACCTACACGTTTTGTTGTACCTATTTATATGCTTTTTGCTGTTAGCTAACCACCTATTTCTCACTCTGTAAGCTCTATCATCATTTTTCTTTAAATCCAATTTTGTAACACAAAAAGCATAACTATTCTTGCCTCTTCTTTTCACTACAAATACTTTGTGATATAATTATGATTATGATTGTGATTATTATTATTATTATGATTATTATTATTATTATTATTATTAT
>BMAT01004601.1:94485-110855 GCA_019649035.1 Elysia marginata
TAGTAGTAGTAGTAGTAATAGTAGTGGTAGTAATAGTAGTAGTGGTAGTAGCAGTAGTGGTAGTAGTATTAGTAGTAGTAGTAGTAGTAGTACTAGTAGAAAAAAAATTTAAAATTTTGTGTGAAGTTCGTGCAATTTTTTTTCAGTAATTGCGTCAAATTTTACGATTTTTGGTGCGAAATTCCGCAGTGACAGAATTTTCTAGATTATCTATAATCCAGCAATAAATTTGAATGTTGGCTAGACGAAGATGTTTCTGTAATAGAAACTCATCCCCTAGGGCAGAAAAAAAAACCACAGAGAGATACAGAGAGATAGATAGATAGAGAGCGAAGAGAAAGAGAGAGAGTGAGAGAGAGAAAAGAGAGAGGGATAGATAGATAGAGAGAGAGAGGTGGGAAAAAGGGGGGTGAGGTGGGGGTAAATAGATAGTGGAAAGGAAATAGAGAGAGTGATAGCCTTAGGATTAAGTATTAGAAACTAAGCATTAACATGGAGGGTAAGAAATCAAATGCACAGGACCTTGAAAAACCTAGAGAAAAAACGTACAGAATTAAAAGACAATTTATAGTTAATAGGTACAATTGATTATAAGAAAAAAAAAGTACAAGAGTATAAACTGTATTCTATATAAGAAACATTTAAATTTAAAACTTAACGAACAGCAGGAAAGCTGTAACAAATTAAACACAAAAACCACCTAAGGTGAGCAAATGAACTATCAATATTATTGAACCTATGTGCTGTGGGATTGAAGTACATCGTATTTTCAATCAGGCCTACAATGATAGAACAACAGGTGTCTGTTACCTTTTCATTTGTTGTTGCTTTTGGTTGTAATGTATGGTTTTTCCTCTGCGAGTTTGATTTGAGACATTTTGAACTTAAAGGATTTGTTGGGTCTTTCAGTTTCAGAAAGTTTTAGCTTTATTTCAGACAATTTCATTCAGAGAGTCTGTGTGTAGGCCCCTACTGTGTAGGGAAGTTTTCTTTTTACAAGTTTTGAAAATGTTTTGATCAGTATATTTTTTGTTGTCTTTGGACAAGATGGGCGACCCACAAATGGTTATGTTTTGAATGATGGCCCTATATAACGTAAGACTGACATCAAAAGACTCTAGTTTGCCAAGAAAATGTAAACTTTAGATTTGATTAACATTTTTTGTCCATGTCTTAAATGAGAGGATGCCATAGTAGTGTAAAATAACTATTTTGAGTTCTAATTATACTTAATAGATACTGTTTATCTCAACATTTTGTAACACAACCTCGGTACCGGTAAAAGGTATGTTTTTCTCTCTTTGTGCTCTACGCATGCGTTTTGCATAAGTATCTGTCGTTTATCTACATGAATCTGAGTGAAAGATAGAAAAATATTACTTACACCCCTATCACATCTTCCCCTTTCTTATGCCTCTTTTCCTATGCCAAAAATCCCCTCTGCCTGTGTTATAGTCTACGAAAAATATCAAATGACCTCTCCTTCACCCTGATTTCTCTACCTTTCTGTAATTTTTAAAAATATTCTGAATTTCTTGTGGATAAAGTTGAATTCAAATAATTTGACAAAACACTGTCTTTTAGCTCTCCCTATCTCTATTCCTTGTGATTTTTTTTTCTAAGGAAGCCCAAACGCCATTTTCTTTTATTCTTCTAGGACTTAAACAAGAGTTTTGCCACTCAACGCCCCCTTCCTTGCTTCCCTTTCCTTTCTCCCAAGCAATATATTAACAACCTTATTCTAGATCTATACTCCATATTTTTGCAGAGCCCTAAACGCATCAACAACCAATTTAATGTCATCGATAATTAGGAAACCTTTCATTAGAGATATAGACTCTAGAAACAAACAAAAAAGATTGAGAAAATCATTTACGAAAGCTTCTAATATCACACCATCACTAATAAAATTATGACCGAAAATTTGTAACACAAACAATGCACTAACCATTCAAGAACTTCCTTGTTGAAATCGAAACGGAAGGATTTTCCAGATTCATTCTAAAAATAGTTTCTTTCGCTTTGAAGTTGGGCTTGGGGGTAACACTGTATTTGGTATTTGGGGGTCTGGGGGTTGGGGTGAAAAATGGGCCCAAGCTACGAATTGTTCAATATGTTTATGGGGCAAGGGGTATGGGTGATAAGTAGGCTCAAGCTACGACTTTTCCAATGAGTGTGCATGTATCAGTGTATTGTTGAGGAGGGGGGAGAGGACGGTTAAAGGTGGGCTCAAGCTACTTGTTCAATGAGTGTGTGTGTATGGGGGAACAGGGACGGGTGAAAGGAAGGCTCTAACAAAGACTTTTTCAATAAGTGTGTATGTATCAATGTATTAGGGGAGGAGACAGGTAAAGATGGTATAAAACCCTTCTAATTTTGATATATCAATTTATATATGTATATTTCTATCAAATCAAATGGCATCATAAGATCTATTTTAATACTGATAATAGGGCTTCATTCTAGAAGTATTCTCATTCGAAATTGAGGATAGTCTGACAAAAAACATATATATTTTTTGGCTTTGAATTTTAGGGATAACAAAGGCAAAGAAATGTGTACAAAGATACAATACATAGATTCCCGAGCATACTTCATATTCTTGATAATTTACGATCTTTCCGGTTTTTCCAGTAAGCTACATTTTCATTATTTCAACATGCTAACTTAGTTAACTGTTTGAATGGTCAAGGCAATAATTTTACATATTTGGAGAGTGCTCTTTCTGGCCTTTGCTACGCTAGTATTTTTTCAAGAACAATCAAGTGCAAACACTGAAATTCCCTAAGAAAGTCATAACTATAGTGCTTTGTGATATTTTATCTTGACTAAAGTTTGTCATGATTTCAAGCCTTTTTGTCTCTCAAGTAAAAACAAAAACAAAAAAAAACAACCAACAGCTTAAGGATTCATGCATTTCTGTTTGCATTTAAACAATTTATTTCCTTTACAAATACAAAGTTTCATTAAGTAAAAATAACAAGGAAAAAGCTGCATCATGTAGAAATTATACTTTCGCTTTTTATTATTATGGATATGTCTCACGTCCCGGGTGAATGAGTCATATGACATTGTTTCAATGTTCACCTTCAAATCAAAAGTGTTTTTGTTTTGGACCAGATATTCTCTAACCTTTCAATATTATCAATATTTTGTGGAAAGATATGAATATCTCTGTTATTTTAAAATCTCTGTTTATTTAAAATACAGTGGAATTCTGTTAAAGTCAACATCTTGGAACCACAAAAAAAATGAGTTGACTTTAGCAAGATTTGACTTTAACCATTACAAAAATATAGAGATACATAAAATGGACTGCAAAACAGAGTTGACTGTAAACAAGAGTTTCCCTTTAAGGTGTTGACTTTCAGTGGATTCCATTGTATAGAAAAAGGAAGGAAAATAGGCCTTTAAATGGTGTTTTCTCCAAAAAAAAAATTCCCTTCGCCCAACTCATTCACCCTGGATGTAAGAAAAAGCTTTACACTATTAGATGTAAGAGCTAGTTTTTTTTTTCAAGTAATAATAGTATAACACAAGACCCACTAGTACGACTGCCAGGCTCTCTCTCTATCTTTCTCCCCCTCTTTATCTCTCTCTGTCTTTCTTTCTTTCTCTCTCTTCCCTCTCTTTCTCTGTATCCCAATTTCTCACTCTATTACAAAACAAGATTTGTTAGATTTCTATACCTGCTAATTTGAAGAAAAAAAAGTAGAGAATAATTATTTCTCCTGACAATTCAAAGTAATCAAAAGCATGATTCACTAAATCAAACCCTTGGAAATAGAGCACCAGTCAATAATGATGTTTTATACATGAACATATATGATGTGTCTTTGCTATGAAAAATTTTACTGGGAAATAGGATGGTCAGGTACACAGATTGGCTTTCCATGCGGAACAATGGCTGCTATTTTTCTGAAAAGAAAAAAGGCAAAAAAAAAAAGGTATTTAGTGTTATACACAGTGTTTGTTAAAATGAAATTTTAAGGTATTTAGTGTTATACACAGTCTTTGTTAAAATGAAATTTTCATGGCAAGCGCACCAACACTTAGCCATAGGTAACAAATACAGAGAACAAGCGATAACATTTTAAGATATGAGTTTGTTGAATATGGCTAAGTGTTGATGCTCATCCTGTTTCACTGGTTGCCTTTGATGCCATTTGGATCTTCCCGTTATAAGCAAGTTGCTTAGAGAGGCTAAGCAAGGACCTTCGCCATGAAAATTTTTCATTTAATTAAGCAGTATAAGTTATGTTTCTCTAAGTGGCAAGACAGTAGGTGACAAAGCTACCACAAGTCAAAGGTTTGCAGCATACTTAAGGCAGACATTTGGGCATTTTCTAATTAAGGGCAATTGTGGCACCCCTATTTATAGGGGTATATGACTATGAGTTATAGAGGTCCCACCGTCGAGTTTCATACTTGTTGAAATAATGAATGTTTATCTTATTCTCAACACAATGGCACCGGATTTTTTGTTTCTAAGACACCTATAAGTATTTTTTTTATAATTTTAAAAATAAGGACTACGTCAAAACACTATAAAAATGAGTTATTTCAATAGGAAAAAATAATGGTTTCAGCACATGGTATAAGCTAGCGACCCAATTATAAAACTTAGCTTGCAGTGTACTTTGAGAACACTCCACTTTTCAAGCGTGCAATGTCAACACAAATGCCCAACAGGATAAAGGCCATTCAAATTCATAAGAATATTTTCCTATAGTCTGTTTCTTGTTACTGTTAACCTCCTTTTACATTTAAACTTTGTGATAACAATGGGATGGGGAGGGTAGACTAAATTATGCAGCTGTATTGCCCCTAAAACCTCAGGGGTCTTTTTTTGCCTTCTATTTGACTTTCTCTAAGTTTTACTAAAAGTGTCTTTTTTTTTTTTTACATATATCTTTGTATATCTCAAAAAGTTGTAGAGCAGTTCACTTCAAACTTTACATGTGACTTGCCAATGCACTGTTTTTGATTTCAGTTGAAGATTTCTTCAATATTTTTGTTTGCTTTTGTTTTACAAATGTGCTTTTTTTTTTAAAATTACTTTTTGGCAATTTTATCTTTTATGCACTGAAAAAATTTATTAAAATTTTTAAAAAGTACCTACAAATATATATTTCTGACAAAATGTCTCTATTGACTGTAATGGACGATTGCTTTTTACAGAATGCAAATACATTGTTTAGATTTTGACTTATAAAGGCCTAACGTTTACTACTTTATCCAATATGGTGGCTACAGCAATTGGTTTCCATTGCTACCAAACATTGGAAATGACAAAATAAACGATGTTCTTTGATTTTTGTCCCCCACACATTATTTTGAAACACATAAATTAGATCTTATTACAAAAAAAGAAGAAGAAAAAAGCTACTGGCTGTCGCACTGGCCCTTAAAGCCAATTGCTTTTCACTGTTAATCTCATAACTTTGAAATCTTTAAACTATTCCCCGGTTTGAGAAGTATCTTAAGGTCAATCATAAGAATAATAATGAAGATGAAATTGGAGACTTTTGCCTCTTGTGCTGTGCACAGTTACTGAAATTCTTCTCAGATGGGATGTGCTAACTGGTACGACTTGGCAGCTCAGTCTAATTAGATTATGATAGAGGCTATGTTGAGAAATGGTCTATTGAGCATGTAGTGGAGATCCTATCCTTTAATTTGACTCATGATTTGTTTGTGTACTATAAGGAATAAAACAATAATGCAAAAATGACACTTACATTATAGTTTGTCCTTGTGTTATATAAGATACATGTAATACATGTCAACAAAAAGTCTTGACATTTCAGTTATACAATGAAGGTTTATGGACAAAACATATCATTTATGTTTCCTCATATAGTATGGATTTTTACAATTTATGCCAAGTCAATTTTGTTTCTTCGATCAGTTTTACAAGGAAAGCCCAAAAAGATAAAAAAGTTGTTTTTTTAATTCAGCTGCTTTGTTCCTAGACCTTCACAGGCTCCTTAAAAAACTTATCGATATTCAGAACTTTCATCCTTTTTTTGTTTTGGCTGTTCTACTTAGTATTTCCTATAAAATAAATGTATAATTAGACTTACATTGATGGAAGCAAATGGACTGATGTCTGTGAAGTATCTTCTATAAGCTTCCCTGACATCCTCAGGCAAGATAGTGGTGTCCCAATCACTGTCTACACTTGTTGGTGGCCCACTCTGGAGAGGTAGGAAAAAACCTTATCGAGTCAGATCCATCCTAAAAAAATTACCATACAAAAACTAAGCAGTGATGAGCTTATAAACTTATAATACAATAAGAGTTTAAAAAAATTCTAGGATGCTATAATCTAGCATGGGTACCATATTTTACTGGTACAAAATGGATTTTGCGTCATCACTTGTAAAGAAACAATCAATTTTGTTTGGACATCCCTTTTTTTTCAAAAGGTCGATCTGCAATTACTCTCACTTACTAGTGTTGCAACCTGTGTCAAATAGGTGCAAAACCTTTTCCAGGACGCAAAATTAAGATATGGTTATCACTATTCTTTTGGTGTGTATAGTTACTTATTGAATATGGTCACCAGGTTACATATGTTGAAAACTTAGCAGATCTGTTTTCTGAGAAAAGGCTTGGGTAGATTTTAGTAAGGATATTTAAATGCCATGGGAACAAAGTCGAACTTCCAGTTCTAATTACCCATACATTGACTTATCCGTATATTTAATAAAAAAAACAAGATTGGTAATAAAAATATAGTTGGAATTGAATAAGTATTAAAATTATCCAGACTTTAGTTATCTCCGCTGGACTGCAATGTTTTTTTTCTTTGGGTAAGGGCTCTTTTACTGCAATTATAAGCCATGACTTTTTTAATCCTTTCAGCTCTGACCTCCTAAGTTTACTACCCTTAGGGAAAACAAACATAACCAAGAAAACTATTTACAAAGCAAAGCATCATTTCACCTTCATGTTGTGAAACCTGGGTCTCCTTAAAAATGAAGATGTTGATGGGATCAATGATTTTTTTATACCTCTGTTTTTCATTTGGGTTGTAAAATTTTTCTACTACAAGCAGAAATAAGGAACTGTGGGTTTAAAGGATAAGTTGGTTATTTCAAGATAATTACAACTTCTTTAACAACTATTAAGTTTTCCACGACAGCCTTGTAAAACAAGTTGCATATTACAAGATTATCATTAAAGATCTTAAATAACAATATTCACCTAAATAATATCTTTTATCACCTTTACATTATTACAAGGCACTTAGTCAACAAAAAAAAAACTAAAACTAAAAATGCAACATTACAACTTAACACAATATAAGTCAAATAATGAATGGTACGCACAACATCTTTTCTCAATGTTTCCAGAGATGTCTCCTTGTAATGTTTTACAACTCACCCTTTTTCTTTTTTTCTTGCTGGATTTAGGTGTGACTGAAGTTGCTGGATGATGCCCACTGCCAGAAGTTTGTCCATCTGAGCCTGGGTTCTATGAGTTAAAAAATAATACATGCATATTCTGGGTAAACTGTAATCACAGCAATGTTTAAAGAGTTAAAATGTAGGCCTATACGAGGAAGCTCATATTTATATGGAGATTACCGTTACAGTTTTATATATAGCAAATGAAATCATATCTGTCTACATGTAGGCCTATTTCAAAGCTTTTTAATCACCAGAACAACAACAAAAATGAAAAGCCATCAATAAAATCCAAAAGTCAAATTACAATCTTCATTCTTTTCAAATAGTCAAAAACAGAAAAATATTGCAAGTGACAGTATATAAGTGGACTGAGAATTCCATATATCTGTCATAGAGTGTTTTAAGGTATAGCTTAAAAATCGGTTTCCTCCCTTTCACATTCTCTCAACTCAGCTAGGCCCTATAAGACACAAAAGAAAAAGAAAATCTGCAATCTGAAGATAAATGATTGCAAATTGAATTACAGTACACATCTGACATTTTAACAAATAAGGTTCTGTGCACACCTGGTATTTTAACAAATAAGGTTCTATATAATTTATGTCAATATTAAATAAACCCATATAAAGCCTATTTTAAAGTAATTTACTCAGTCCCCCCTCTTGGTTAAAAGGCCTAAAATTGAATGAAACAATTAAACTGGGCGCACCAAATTAGAAGGCTGGAATCAGCAAGCTGTTTGCACATCAAGCCATGCTCACACAGCCGACATATCCTCTCCCCCCTTTCCTGCCGTATCTTTACACTATAGACCTAGCCTGTACACTAATTCGCTCAGTGATGATTATAGTAGCTTAGTTGTGTAATATAATTTTACTTGCACTAACCAGCACTGTTAGTTTCATGCAACACCCAATCTCTCTTTTTTATCACACTAGCATCAGTAAGATCATCTTTCTAGCAAGGCCCATAGTCGATGAGACACACACAACATGTTGCTAATAAATAAACTGTCTTTTCTCTCACTACCTTAGTCATAACGGTACAGATACACCATTCTATAATGTGGCTACATGTTAGATCTACTTGCCCATAATACTTCAGACTAATCTGAGGCAAAGCGGTGGTCGATCCTTTAAACGGTGGAAAAACTAGCAGGTTTTTCATTTTTCTGACTGTTTTTAAAACATTCGCATGTCCATAGAAGAGATGTGAGAGGGAACAGAACGTTGATATTGAGATAGATATTTAACTAACTGTATAAAAAGAAAAAAAGTAGACTTGGCACAGTATATCGATAAAAGAGAAACGTCGATATAAGCAGTGTCGATATAGGTGGTGCGCACTGTATTTGACTTTTGAATCAATCAAATACAATTATCCAGGTTTCAATTAATTGAACTTGACTGTAGTTCTATTGATGGCCGTTATCCAAACAAAAATATTAATTTTTTTTTTCAAAACTTAAACATTTTTTCGGTCAGGGAATAAAGAGAGCTGACCTTTCACACAAAATTATAAATAATTTTTTTCTAAGGAATTATTGGACCTTGAATTTGCAGGCTTACTTATTACATATGAGGGGGTGAGTGGGGAGAAGTGAAATAAAGACCCACAAAATAGACTCATCAAACATTCATTTACTTAAAAACTCATTTTGTTTTGTGTTGTCCCTTCAAATTATTTAGGTTATCTAATGTCGTAAACTGACTTTTATTCCTTAAAAACCCACTCACAGCTACAAAGCTTGACTTTGATAACTGAGGACATTAAAATTATAATAAAAAAAAGTCTATGGACTTGATATCCGTTTCAAATTCATAATATTCATAAACAAGACACAGTGTGAAAGTGGTAAAAAAATCGAAGGATTACAATAACAATATGTGTTTTTTTTTATAACTTAAGTCACGCCTTAAAAAAGGTGCTTAGAAATAAAATTTGTAAAAAAAAAAAAATGTATAGGCTCACTGGGAAATTTGGCACAAGGGTGATAATATCTGAAATTTGTCACTCAAGAGAGCGCTATGCAATAAGTCATGTTTCTAGATCACCGGTGTAACAAAGACTGTGGTGTAGTGCAGTGGCCCAATCTTGAATTCAAATAGCTGAAACGAGGCTCAAAAGATTATTGGTCAACCTACATTACAGATTGCCAATTAACAAGGAGCTAGTGCAAAAGTTTACATTGACTTTACTTTTATCCCCTTAAACTTTGTAATGAATATACTATCAACCTAACAGAATACTTTTCCAGTGAAGTTAACCGTACATAAAGGTCACTTAGTTACCAAGCCACTTTGGTTAACAGAACAAAAACTTTATGATCACTTCAAGAATGAGAAGAGAAGAGACAAGGAAAGTCAACTTTGAGAAGATTGAAATTTCACAAAACCTCACTGAAAACTTTGATTTTCAGTTTTACCTGAGAAGCAAGATCACCTCTGCTGTATACACTGCCCACATAGAGGTCGGTGTAGTTAATACACAACGCTGGTCTGTGTCTAGAGATCGGATCATCAGGTGTTGCTCGCTGGTCTTGCTTCACTAGGAGGGCCAAATCTACCAGCTGCAGGAAATTTGATGTTAAAAAAGATGTCATTTACTTATATGAGGAAATAAACAAAACAAGAGGTAGAGAAAATATGTTGGCGAATAATTTGTATGTGTATCTATCATGTTCACCATATATATGTGGGACTAGGCTTTATTTACCTTTCCAAATAAGATGTATCACAAAAACTCTGTTCAGAAGCTCTGACCCACTAGTAAAAAATAAACTGCAGGTAAAACCAAATGAAAAAGACAATACACTCTACAGCAGAGTCCGTTTAAGATGAGTTTTGGGTTAAGATAAACTTAAGTTTTGGTCCCTTCCCTCTCTTTCTCTTTACAGCGTTACTGCTTAATATAAACTTTGGATAAAATAAAATTTTTTGTCAGGCCCAGAGGGGTTTATCTTAAAAGGATTCCACAGCATACTCAGAAGACTCTCTATTGACCAAAAGTGACCACATAAAAAAATTGCTGAACTTATAAAAAGCTGTAACTGCAAAGCCATTTTCCATCTTTATGGTTTTTTCTTGCGCTAAGCAGAAACTTTTTGACAGCCACTGTCTTTGAATTGAAACAATTCCTTTATATTTCTTATTTTTGGACTATATAAAAAACAGAAACGGATTAAGAGATTGGTCATACCATCAAGCTTAGCCTATGGCTTAAGACAGAGCTAAACGAAAAAAAAAGGCCATTTAGTGAGTGGTCAGTCTCTCACTGAACTGTTGACAACTCTGCCAATTTGAAGAATACTGTCTTATGTCCACCAGGGACAATTTTCTACGACAGCCAAGAAACCAACAACAGCTTACTCAAACTTTGTTCATACCATAAATTTAGAATTATGTTAACCAAGAATGGGTAGGTGTAGAAAACTCTAACATGGACAGAAAGATGCGCCTCTTTTCACTCTATTGTGTTGATACAAAATACCTGATTTTGCCATTTCTGCACATAAAGTTTTTCCTTACAACAGCAGAACTGAGTAGTGAAGTACTGGTGGCTAATCAATGTTAAAGAGTGAAAAGTTAAAATTGCTAAAATTCTAGCACTTATTTGGTTTATGTTATGAATTGAGTGCAACATTAACTTCCTTCCCTTGCTTCAATTTAAGATACGAGCTTATAGATGCAAACAAACAACAACAAAAAAACAAAAAAACAAACAAACAATTCTTAGACTAATAGAAAAAAAACTAAAAACTATAATCATTCAATTTCAGGTCATGAATGAAATTGATTAAGTAAATGCCTATGGCAGGTTAAACTAAAAAGGATTAAATTTCTTCCTCTAAAATAGGTGGAAACCCCATAATTTGAAAATCATGGGAATATGGGAAGGAAAAAGACAACTTCAAAGTAGGAGGATTCTCAAATTTACTTAGCCAATTCCCCGTTCTATGTCTCATGATTGTTAATAATAGCACCTTTGTCTCTAACCCCACCTTTGTATGCATGCTAAAACAAATTGATTCCATGTGCCATAGGCGACTTTGTGTGGGTTCTATGATATCAACTTTGTGCAGTCAGTATTTGTCTTAAGCCTTTTAACCCTAGGGGAAATAAAACTGCTAATGAAAACTTCCTGTCAGCTTTGATGCAATCTTTAATTTAAATTGAATTACATTAACTGTAAATGTCTCATGTACAGGGTGAATGAATCAGAAGTGGGAAATTAAGTTTTTGGGAAATCACCATCTTAAATAGTAAACGGCTATAATTCTTTTTTTGTGTGTGTCCAAAACAGCAACTTTTATAAAGATGAAATTTCATTTACCAGGTCATTTATGGATGTGAGATTAAACTTAAGAAAGCCAAAGAGGATATAACAGCCTCATACCTTAGGAAGTTTTAATTATGAGAATTTCAAATTATCCAACTTCAAATTTAAAGGTTTTCACTGTTTCAGTTCTCCCTTTCTTTTGTTTTCTTTTTCGTTGTATTGTAATGCAAACCGTGCTTTTTTATTTTGCTAAACTGCTTTAGATATTGTGGGAGCATTTCAAAATATTTGCAAAACAGAGTGATTAAAAAATGAAATTGAAAAATGTGGTTACTTATTAATTGCTCTTTGATAACTATAAGTCAGCTGCACGCTACAATTACAATTGACACATGCTTAATATTATTGCAACACTTCAGAAAATTCAGAGCAATTCTGAAAAACAAAGGCCCTGACCTCTGCAACAGCTTCATAAGCCATGTAACTGAAAAGCTCAACAGCTGCTGCGCTCAGCTGAATCTCTGGATTCAAGTTTAGTTGTAGCCAGTCCCTGAAACGCTGTGACTTGGTGTACTTGCGACCTAAACACAGAAGTTTCATAACGGTTAACAATTATCTGGGTTAATAGGACATAAAGAAACCTACATGCATTCAAATTTACAATGATTAGAAATGCTGAAACAACAATAAGAATATAGACTATTGAGTTTGAATATTTTGAACCCGCTTGGAACAAATATAAGTTGGAATTACACTGTATCTAAAAATCTAGTAGTCAGTATACATTTACAAAAGAAATGTAAAATTCGTAACCAGTAATGGTCTGTCAATTCTGCTTAAATTGAAGTTGTTTAAATTGATTTTCAGTTGTATTGATTCTTTTGTGTGTGTGTCTCATGGGGTTATAAAGACTTAAAACATAACTCAATGATCAGCCCATTTGTCAGGCGTCTTAGGTGAGTGAGTCGGATGTCGCAGTTTTCACCTTTGAAAGTGTTGCTGTTTTGAGCAAGACATTTTTTAAAAACTTCTTACAATAAAAATTTTAATAACATTATCTATATTTTGAGGCAAGTTATTAAATTTTTTTTTGATTTAGAATATAAAGAAAAAGAAGAAAAAATTGAATTTTCAATATTGTTTTCTCAAAAAAAAAAAAAAAAGGAATTTCCGACTTCTGACTCATTTCTCCCTGGATGTGAGACATTTGAAATTATAGGTAATGTCCCTTGAGATTAACTTGAACAGAGTTGACTGGTTCTAAAAGCAAATACTCGACCTATTGGGAATGAGAATAGAGCACAAAATTATCGTTCTTGCCCACAAGCAATTGACTTCAAAGAGTGAGTTTGCCAACAGGAACTACAATTTGTGCTGTAATCTCATTCCCAATTGAGGTTTGAATTGTATGTACTACTGTGTGACATTATGATGCTTGAACTCAGCAAATACAAAACTGAAAAAAATCAAGATGGACACATGCATAGCATTTTTTTTGGCCATCAACCCTTAAACTTTCTTAAATCTGATTTTTAAAAAGTTAAAAACTTGAAAGAGTACTGCCCAGAAGTCTTTTTTTTATCTTGTTCTTTCTATTTCAAATCATCAAAAGCATAAGGATTTTTTAAAGAACTGTGAAGATTTTGTACAGTTTTCTTTGCTGACACTTTCAGAAAAGTACACTCTTTAATTAGAAAATAACTTTGAAAAATGTGATTCTTGACTCATTTGAAATGAAGAAGACAAAATAATCTATGTTGGAGTGATCTTGTAAATATTATGTCAAACTTTTAAGATCCAATGTGACCAAGGAATTATATGGTTTTATAAAACTAAGATATGTAACCTTCTATTTAGCTCTGTTCAGTGCTGTCTATAAACACTACTACTTGCTTGCCTTAAGCTTTGCTTAATTGATCAAATAAAATTGAGGACACATAAATCATTTTAAAAGTCAGCATAACATTCTAATGGTCTAGTATATTTATATATTGAAATATAGAAATGAAATGTTATAATTACAGTTCAGTCCAAATACCTCTGACAATCAGATTACCAATTTCATTCCTCTTCTGCAATATAGAGGCCTGAATGATATTTCCAATTTAGGAACAATTAAAATTTTGTTCATGAGGTATATGAAATATCAGCGCAGGAATTTCATTAATTTATTTGAATCAAAGGTGTAAATGTGGTAAAGTAATACTAGTAGAGTATATTACAGATCAATCCTTTTGGTGTCAATGTTGCAAAGTGAAAACAAAAATATAAACTCAAATCAGTTAGTTGACAAACATCTCTCAGCAGTAAGAGCAAAAATAACTCTTAGTCTTACTAAAACTGACTTGATTTTTTCATACATGATGGAAAAACATGCACATGCACTGTCAGTAAAGTGAAAAAGAAATCTTTTGAAACTGTAGAAATAAGTTTGCAAAAAGCTCTCACACACTACGATCAAAATATCTCTTAGACTTACTAAAATTGGCTTGTCTAGCCTGACAGAAGTCCAGATACTGTTGCGTGTCCATGCCTTGTGCCTGGAGCTCAGCTCTCTGAAGAGTTGGGTAGATAGGTTGAGATGAATGCCTTCCATACACAATTTGAAAATAAATATGTACATACAACTTTAATGTGAGCGCAAAATAGAAAAAAAAACAACAATAATAAAAAAAAAGAATAGAACACATTCCCATCCATGTCTTAAGGTGAGTGATTAGTTTGCCACATAAAGTATGCATCTTTGAATTAAAAAAGATCTCCATTGTTAAGGTCATCAGCACAATCGCCAGATAACTATAAATTACAGTTGACCCAACATCTATGACCGATTATATAAGTACCAGCAAGAAATAAAACTTATAAACCATTTGTCTTCTTGATCATGCAATGGATTTCAATATTAAATGTATCTTTTAATCATGGATAGTCCTACAAGTAACTAAAACTATGGAGTAAACTTGCCAGAAGCCTCTCATGTTTTACTGGGTCAAGATCTCTGTCATGAAAAAGAGTCAACAGTTCACCTGAAAATTTAAAATAATACAGTGGACTTTGTTGCAGAACATAAATTTTGAAACCTGTATCTATATCTAACTCTAAGCGTTGGTGAAGTCTGTAATCCTCAATCGATCTATGCAGTGCAAAGATGATATGAAAAATTATTCTGAGTAATTAAAAAAAGTTGTAAGTACAGTAGTATCCGGTTAAACGCACGGTACTTGGAAGACCCAAATAGCGTGCGTTTAGGAGATGCGTGCACTTATGAGAAGTAGTAAAAAGGGGGAGGGGAGGCGTGATCGGGACAAGAAGAAAGCCAATCACACAATGCTACACAGGCCAAGGGCTAGCCTACAG
The DNA here is from genome assembly GCA_019649035.1 of Elysia marginata. Taxonomy (NCBI): domain Eukaryota; kingdom Metazoa; phylum Mollusca; class Gastropoda; family Plakobranchidae; genus Elysia; species Elysia marginata. Next base: position 109,539 of record BMAT01004601.1, read on the forward strand.
TCCCCCTGTCAGTGTCACTCAGTAGATTACAGTATGAGCGGGCGAGGTGTTGGCAATTTGCATCATCTGATTTGTTCATCCACGCCCCACAGATCTTTGTCCACCTTTTACCCTCTCTCTTCTCACTCCTGTCTCCAAGTCTTACCCTTCACAGAACATGCGTGGGTAGATAGGCCTGCCTTTTAACAAAGAAGGTGCGAATTTAGGTGGAGTGATGCTGGCCTATACCTCAAAACGAGCTAACTGGCTATCACTCGCATCCTAGTGGTTGCCTGGTCCACTTAAAGGGTAATCTTTCCCGATTTCATAGCGTGCGTTTAGGGTATACTGATTATAGAGAAATAAATCGGTCATAGCGATTTGGCGTTAGTTTAACCGTAGCGTGCATTTAACTGGAGTGCGTTTAACCGGATACTACTGTATTTAAATATTTTAATGTATTTTATCTCTCACAGTCACACTAACACACACAAACTTACTAATCCGAACCAGCTGTCGCTTGCGCTTTTGCCCTTCGACTAGACATTTGTGTATAGAAAGTGGAAGTCTTCTTTAATTGTTGGGAGTTTGAGCATCGTGTATTCCATGCATCAGGACACAGAGGGAGGTTTTCTTCACGAAGGTCTTGCAGTGATGTGCATTGAAAAAGTAGATGTGTTGTTGTTTCGTATGGTGCATCACAGAAATGGCAACTGGGGGAATCATGGGCTGGATCCTGTTTAGATGGGCATTAATAGGAGCATGGTGTGTACGCAGGCGGAAAATAATTACTTGATCTCTTCTCTCAAAGGAATTAATGCTGTCTTTGGGATTTGGTGTTGCCATTTAGGTAAATAGTGATCTGCCTGTTTTGCCTGTGGCCCATCCATTTAGCCATTCCTCCGTTGAGTTGTTCCGTATGATCTGTTGTGCTGTGCGAAAGGATGTGCAGCTGTTGGGCAGTGGAGCCCATTTTTGCGAATATGTCTGCTCTTTCGTTGCCTGTAATGTTGCAATGACCTGGTATCCACTGTAGTGTAAGGTCGATGTCATAGGTTTTGAGGAAGGAGTCTATTGTGAGGAATAGACTTTTTAAAGATGAGTTCTGGAGGCTTTCATTTTGAAGTGCTTCAAGGACTGACTTTGAGTCTGAGAAAATCGCTATATTTTGAGTCTTCTCAGGGTACAATGATAATACTGAAGTGAGTTGGAAGACAGCAGCTTCTATGGTAAATGCTTCTGCCTCATAGTTTGAGCAGTTTGACCCACAGCATTCACTGAATTCTTCTGAGGTCTTGTATGGATATTTAATTCTGACACCATATCCTCCATTTCTTG
>BMAT01004601.1:145569-157461 GCA_019649035.1 Elysia marginata
AGATTGACGTACTTTTTTCAGTATAGGTCTATCAGACCTCTTGCAGTTCAAATTCATCGCCAAAAACTGTAAGGTTGAATCGGGAAGAAAGTCATTTGAAAGGTAAAGTAGGTCACTAAAAGTGTCCACTTTTTAAAACCTAGAAAACACGTCTTTTTTCTACAAAACCAAGAACTACACAACGGCGTGCGATACGATACGGATAAAATTATCTAGTATAGTATCTCTTTAATCATTTTTCAACATGAAACAAGCTTTTACCATGGGGAAAAGCTGAATTTAGACCTATCTTTCTTGGGTTGAAGAAGACATGGTATAAACTGGACGAACTTTTGGGACAGCCTCATATATATATCACACTAGATTCTGTAATGAAAACTTGAAAAAGACACCAAAGTTTATGCAGAACGCCGATTGTTATGACATTAGCAAATGTGGCAAATTTTTTGCGAGTTGAGAGCTATTTTTTTTCTAAGACTTTGAATCATAGAAGCCGAAATTATGATCACTACCGCCCCAAAACAGCTTCATGGGCGAACAAATATTTTGTAGGAAATCAGTTTGTTCCTTTCGTTGTTGTTCTTTTTGCATGTGCAACAAATATGTTGTAAAGGCAACGATTTACACTTTACTTTACATAAGTTAAGATCATTTCTTAAACTATTTCTCGTCGTGGCCACAAACTGGGAAGATAATGTGTTTCTCGTGATCTCCCCCATACATAATGTACATGAACACGTATAAGTTCTCGGCAAAGAGGAGGACCTCTCAACCTTGAGACCGGCTGAGTTGGTCAAACTGGCTGCTAGATTTGCATCCGCCTTGAATCACCGACGGTCCAATGAGAGGACCTACAGGACCTCGAGAAGGTGGCTGTTGACAGCTATTACCTGGACAGTCAGTGGACACACAGGACGTTTTTCATGAATGAACAGCAGGCTTGATATTCGACTGGTGTGTGGCCATTAAGCCGCGGGAGATGGTCACACCCTCTCTCTCTTCAGCAATATTTTATCGTCTACAATGTGTTTTTAAAAGCAAGTCAGCGGAGAGCCTAAAATAATTCGTCTCCGTATAAGCATCTTCGGGAAGCAATAAAGAAGGTGAAACCCGAGAGATCTATCATTACTCGCTGTAAAGATTTCCGCTGACACGTTCAGCAGGTTGTTAACACTTTAATATTGCAGAGCTGCGCGCAGTTTCAATGTAATTCCACAAACAGGAAATGTTTGAAAAGGCTATCACATGAAAACGAGGAAAGAGCATCGGAAAAAGTTAATCATAAATAAAACGTTGGTTAGTGCTAGTGCAAGGTCAACAAGAACAATAATAGCAACACCAGAGGCGGCGGAAAGGGAAATGAATACTCAAGATAAAATAAACAACCTTTTGAATAGGCAAGGCAATTATGAAAGTTTATGAGCGGAAAGAAAAATTTTAAGAAACTGAAAAATGAAACTCCGTAAAAAGTCACAGCCATGCATTTTACATCACGTTTCTATTATGCATTTGATCTCAAGAATCTTATATTATAAAAGAAGTGTTAAATAAAACGTTTTTATTTTTTTTTTTGCTACATTGTATTAATTTTATAATGTCTTTTGTTTCTTTTTTAAGAGAGCAAGTAGTGCCACTGCCTGTTTTTGTTTTGCTTTTTAGGACCAAGAGGCCTGCAGACAGTTTGGTAAAACGAACAGAAATGTAGGGAGACCTATATATACAGGGTTGTAAATACCGATAAAAAAACAACAACTGAACACTACCTTAGTGCTTTGGAATCAATGGAACTATAGAGTAACAATAGACAAGGACAACTCTCTAAAAGGCTCATAGGAGCTGGAGTTGTGCTCTTGATTAAGTTTCAGATTACTTGTTAGCAAGTGTTAAAGTATTGATTAATTTCTTTCTCAATAAAATTGAAAAAAAATTTGGAGCTGAAATCATAAATTTGGGGGAAAAAAGCTGATAACAGCTCAAACGTGAAAGATTTAGGTCTATATCCCTGAATATAGTACCCATGTTGTACATAGACATGATATGTGAAGCAAATAAAAATACATGTATAGGAAAAAACAAACATGTGAGAATGAATTTCACATGGTGCGTGACTGTCAGGAGCATAAGAGCGATTGTACATGAATTACTATTAGATACATGGATATACAGGCACTCACAGAAAAGATTCAGAAATGGCAAGGGCACTGGTAACTAGGCACTGCTTCAAAGTTTGAAGAAGATCTTGGGGGAGAGAAGAAAACTTCAGTTTCAAGGGATCAGTTTTTGCCAAGCATTTGCCACACAAAATAGAAGTTTTAGATTAACTTTAGAGGTATAAGTAGAGCGAAGTTTAATTTCTATGCAAGGAAAATTCTACGGATGTATTATATTCAGCAATTAACATGCCGCTCTGCTTGGCGAAGGGAAGTGGGTGAGAAAAGTCAGAGATGATATAACATTACTTGTAGTTTAGAATCACGAATGGTGATAAAAACATGCCCTTTCTTGCTAAAATAATAAGAAAAACTCACGATAGCCTTAATAATCTTTTTACCCGCTTGTGGGAGAGGGATTGCTTTCATTTTTTCTTATGATAGTTCGAGTAAGTCCATCTTTGGTCTAATAACCTTGCTGTGTATGTCTTAGCGTTGCGGAAAATGACGTCTTGCTGTCAGTGACTACACGTATTAAGGCGTGGGGTGATAGGGTGCAAAACTGTTGTTGCGGCAACTAATGACCGCTGGGCACTAAGGGCACAATTTAGATGACGGCTTTATATCTTAAATGTGACACGCTCAGTCTGTCGTGAAAAGTCCACTACCGCCACAACAAAAGAAGTGGTAAGAACAGTGCGCAACGCCACAAGGAAATCCCCTTTTTCTGTGTTGAAGCCGCTGTCATACCAGTGGTACCACAATTAGAGTTAATCCGTCTGACCTCACCCAAACAATCACAAACTATAATGGAACAGCGCTGCACTCAGTTCCCTGGTACAGGGAGATTATGTAAGAATAAGATACCCTTAACGGCTGGCGCTTGCACACGTTTTACAGCAACTAGCTCTGAAAACAGTTTAAGACTCTTTTAAAAACTATTCTTGTACTTATTAATAGCATAATATATAATCCCCAAGACTACATATACATACATACAAAAGAGTGCGGAGGTGCGGAGCGAAAAGTCTTAGTTTCCTTCACATTGGCGTTAGACCGGTCACTACTTTTGTTGGTTAAATACGCCAGAGTTATAAACACAGCTTAATATTTGGCTAAAAAGTTTTGATTTGATAAGGCAAAAAACCTAAGGGGTGTATTTTGACTCCATGCTGTCTAACAATGTTCAAATTGGAAATATCTGTAAACAAATGTATTGTGAACTCTCTAAGATTGGAAAAATGTCATCTTTTCTGGGTAAAACATCCTTGAGGTGTCTTGTATGAGCTTTTATCTTTTCAAGGCTTGATTATTGTAATTCTTTACTAGCTAATTTGCCCTCAAATTCTATTCAGAGACTTTAGAGATTTCAGAATAATGCTGCTAAGATGATCCTAAAAAAGAACAAAAGGGAGCATGTAACACCGCTTCTTGTACATCTACATTGGCTTCCTGTAGATGCTAGGATTACATTCAAATTAGCTGTACTTTGTCACAAAGTTCTACAAAACAAAGCACCATTGTATTTGTCATCTATGATTAGCGTTTACAAACCATCTCGCACATTGCGCAGTAGCAGTAAAGATTCGTTAGTGGTACCTACAGTAAAAACTAAGACCTATGGAGAAAAATCATTTTCATATGCAGCTCCTCACGTTTGGAACTCGCTTCCTCTGCCCATTCGACAGATAAAGGACTCGCAGGAGTTCAAGTCTGCGTTAAAAACGCACATATTCCAAATGTATCTGTCCTAACTTTATTTGTTCTGTGAATGTGTATTGAAAAGATGTCAATGTCATTGTTTTCTAATGCGCTTTGAGCTTTTTGTAAAAGCGCTATATAAATGTTCTTCATTATTATCATTATTTATTCCGCCAACGAATCATTATTTCACATTTATCTAGACTACAAAATCTATCTGGCACTCTGGGCTGTTCCCGACACCTGCTCTAAAAATGATGGGCATAACGATAGCGGAACGTTTAGCCATTACAGCGTTCTTGTGCTCGAATGAGTACATGTATTATCTCAAATGCTGTGTTGTTGGAAACTAAACTCGCTTTACAGCTCAGGTGAGGCAGTCTTAACCTGAGGGAACGTGATAAGCTGTATTGACTTAATACAAACTTGACGGCTACAGAATAATTACCATCCAGTTGGCCCTCCCTGTTACATTAAAAGATTATATGGGAGTGCCACAGTCAAATTATCAAAAGACGAAGTCCTTACTTTTTTTTCTCCTTTAAACCGCAGTAACCACGATGGCACAGAGTCGACTGGTTTTTTATTGCTTTCGTTTTAAGTTTAAACAGTTTCTAATTATAGGAGCAAAACATCAACAGAAAATACTTCGACAAACTATCGACAAGATATGATGAGAAATAAAAAATAATTTTTCCATTCCATCGTTAAGGACATTGATTTTTTTTTTTAACAGTACCAGACGAAAACAAAACATTACAGTACATTTTCAAGCACTCAAGAACACATTCGTCGTGCTTAATCAATTGCATTTCAAATAATTATATCAGTACTTTTATTAATTTGCCTCACAAAAACTGGTTGTCATCCAACATACATACCACCCAACTGCTTTGATTTAAATTCAACATTTATCTTAGAATGTTGCGACATTTCAAAAACTGACCACACATTTGTGAAATGTAAACTAAAAAGATGCAGGCAGGATTGACGGTTGATTTGCAAAAAGTGAAAAGAATGGCGGGAGATGAGCCAAAGAGAACCGGAAACAGAACGAGTGTACACTCTGCAAAACGCAAGAGCAGGACAGGTAGCATTGCATTCTAGTCATGTTTTGGAAAAACGAAGGCTTCAAGAAAAAATGCTGAAAATTAGGAGGGAAAGAAGGCTCCAAGAACAGATAACGAAAATTAGCCAGCGGCATGATTTTCCGGAGTCCTTTGTACAATGGATGCTATTCGTCATACAACGTATCTAAAATTCGTTCCACCGAAACCACCCACAACGACAAAAAGAAAAATCAAAACAAAGGGGCGCACTGCAGTTCCCAAATATTTACAGACAGCGGTCTGATTTGGTGACGTTGTGGCGACGAAGCGTTAGGCAAATTTCGCCACGGGTAGTTTTTATATTGCTAACATATGGAGAGGAATTTAATAACCCAGTAAATGGCGCGGTCGTAAGTATATCTAAGCCAAGAATAAGAAGTTCGCACCGATTAACCCGAAAAAAAAAAGTGTTGGGAACCTGTGTAGAATTGACTTGTTGAAAGGGGAGGGTCGGAGTTGGATAACGAATATATATATATATCCTTCCCTTAGGTCTAGGGAAAAACGAAAAACGAAGGCTTCAAGAATAAACGCTGAAAACCAACTACTGAAAAACTATTACTTGACGTTTTTTCTTTTGAGTAATTGTGTAGTTCCTTTTCAAAAATGTTACGATCAACTGTCAGTCACCACGCCCAATCTACAACGCACCACTACAGTAACTGTAGAATGACATAATATATTAACACATCGACTGCAGCCAACAGCAAGACTCGCACGACCATCCAACATTCCTTTTTGGCAGTCGAATATACGTTACGCCCATTAAACATGTTATTCACGACTCTTCATATCTACAAAAGCATAAATTGTTAAAAAAAAATTTTTTTTTCAAAATTGATGACTTGATAAAATTTGTCAACAAGCCTAGGCGAAGCTACAGTTGTCATTTATCAAATTCATACAATGTAGTAAAATAGTACAATGATGATGATAATAAAAGCAACAATATTCATGATGTTGATCTTGATGATGACGATAACAATAAGAATAAGAAAAAAATAATACTGAGTATAAGATATAAACAAAACAGAATAATTTCTCTGTATAAGGAAAATGAAAAAAAAACTTTGTCCTTCTCAATTTCTGGAAACAGTGTTAAAGATTGAACTAATTTTTCAACTTTTCAAATTCATCTGCCTATCGAAAGACTTACAAAATTTTCAGTGCAATGGCAGCTTTACGAACCCAAAAATCTGCTACATTCTGGAGTTATGTAAAATGTCACTGTTTTATCGTTTGTCCGCCTTCCCATCCCACAGCTTTTACTTTGTACGATGGTTTCGTTTTACGGAATTCCCCAAACACTTAAAAACTCGGTATGCTAAGAAGAAAGGAAGCGTAACAATTTGTTAAAAAAATAAAGAAAAGAGAAAAAGCAAAAGAGATGAAGTGAATATCTATTTTCAGCAGTTCACACGCGAAACACACTTCTAGGATTTGCATGAGTTACCCCAGAGAACATCATTTTGGGGCTTTAAGAACATTTCGAAAAGTAGCTAAACTGCAAGTTAATGCGATCTTCCCGATCCGATCCAATAACTACGGCCTATCCATTCATGATGTGTGCTTCAAAAAATCGTACACGTTTCTTTTTATTTCCTCTAGTAATAAATGCAATAACTCAACTAGCACTGCAAGATCTAAAACAAAAACCTGAAAAAGATCAAAACGGACTTAGGTCGTTTTAGCAAACTGTCTCGCTTACTGCTACGCTTTATTCGGTAAAATGGAAAAAAAGACCCTAAGCATGGGCATTATACACGCAATTAAAAACCAAGTTGTTTCAGTTTTAGGTACGATGTAACTGAACATTATTGTAGCTGACTTGTGATAAACATGTAATTACCATGTATGATTGGTTTGAAAAAATTAGTCATTGCAGAGAATATAATAGAGAGCAATCTAAGAAACTTTTAAAAACAATAATGTTAGTTATAAGAATAATAATAATTACTATCATCATTAATATTGCAATCGAATTAGAAATAAAACCCCTTGTCCTTGAGTCCTTGACAAAACTGATAGGCTTTACATGAACCATCTTATTATAAGACTGCATGTCTTTTAAAATGCTTAATTGCATGATGCTCTCGGTCGGACCCGCTCATTATATTAGACAATGAAACGAAAAAAGTTGCCGAAATGCGAAGGGTTTTGATAAAAAAATTATCGCAAAGAGGAATAGATTCAAACCAAAAACCGCATCAGCAAAACAACAGCAAAAAAAAAAAAAACAAAAAAAAAAAAAAAACCCACAAGAGCCGCTCCCTCAAAGCTCAACATTTAACATTATGTGTGAGTCTCTGAGAGGGTGACGGAGGATACAAGTCAAGGAAAAAAAATGTGTTCGTATTATCTTTCCACTTATATCTGAAACAGCACTGGTGATACCGATTAGTAACAGCGCTGAACGCTCAGGAAATTCTGGAGATACACTGGATCCAGATGAAGTACAAGATCAACTCTAAAATCACGCAACTAGGCCGGCTTCAGCCACAGTCCTGGTACTGAGAACATCAGCTAGCGCGGGGGGGAATTAAGTCTATTTTTGGTACGCTGCGCCTTTTCGGGCCTTGACCTAAAATTTGATTTTCGAAAAGATAAATAAACAGTTGATGAATATACTTCAAGTTGACACAAGCAGGTAGCAAACTTATTTTTAAAGAGATGGATTCTAGTTAGGAAGGACAACTTGAATTTTTTTTACAATGAAAAGGTCTATGGCTACGTAAAACAGATAGAATGCGAGGGACAAAGAAAGGAAGAATGTTACGGAGAGAAATGAAGTCAAAGGAGAAAACAGACACATACACACACTGAAAGTTAGATAAACCGGGAAGGGATTGACAGCGGAATGAAAAAAAATATTACATGTAAATAGAGAGTAAGGGGAGGGCGTTGAGAGAGATAGAGAGAGGGAGAAGAGATAGATCAGATAGAGAGAGGGAGAAGAGATAGAGCAGATAGAGAGGCTGATCACTATGCAGAAAGAAAGAAAGAAATGGAGACACAAATGCAAGATGCATTAACCATCTAATGCTACAAATGCAGCATCAACAGTGTGGGCGAAGGTCATGACACGGTTAACCCCAGAAGAACATGGCGAATCCTATTCGTGAGTACTTACATTTTGTAAACAAATTGCCCTGTTTCGTGACTAATGACAGTTTTTATCTCATTTCCAATATCCGGCCGTGAGCCATTAAAGGTAGCTCATGTAGCTACTTCTAAAAAGTTTTGAAAGACAAATCCAATAATAACTTACATATAACTGTATACTGTACTTCTCTTGTGACATCAGTCAAGAATAGACATTTCGATTTATTTGAGTCGCAATACGATCCGGCACTTAAGTATAGAAAGAAAATTGGCAACACAAATTTAATATTCCTAATTCAGGCCATACCTTGTCAAAAGATGAACGCCCAATATAGTAACTGGTATATGCCGCAAGTGGTTACTTGCAGATTTCTTACAAAAGATAAACTCATCACACCTGTAGATTTTATTTTGATTAAGACCGGGGACTTAATGAATTCAACAAACTGCTATCAAATCGTGGTAAGACTATAAATAATCAACACGGAGACAGAAAGAAAGTATACATTCCAAACACACGTGTGCTGATAAAGGTGAATAATTAGTCGTTGAAAACTAAAGGTTAGCCTATTCTAACGCCCACTCTATCAAACCTGTGAAGTGTGATTTTTCATATCCGCTGAAAGTTCTCGCAGTGTGAGGGACTGAATTATATATTACATGAACGACTAAAGTCTGAGGGATCGTGACGAAAAATGAGTATGACACTAACTTAGTATCTTGCTACGAAAAAGATAGCTTATTAGAAATATATCTTGTTGTTTAACACTTAAGATTTTTACCCCTTTTTATAAAAAAAAAATATATTGCATAAAGTCACACTGGCTGTAGACCTGTTCGCTCTAGGTAGACCATTAGAAATCGATTGTCTCGACTGAGTATCTGTGTGTGTGCGTGTGTCTCTCTCTTCCCCACTCTCAGTTAAAAAATTTATCAAAAACAAAACAACAAAAAATTTGTCAGAAGAACATCAAGCCATAGTACGAGCGAATAATAAACAACCAACAACCTCGTTTATGCACAGCATGCTAATTGAAGTTCAAAACGTAGAATTTTTCTAGTCACACCTTTACAGACCACATGGCTTATTTAGAATGAAAAAAAGGAAAACTCGACCTTAAATGAACTAAACGATCAAGCCTGTAAAAGGAACTTAACAGCAATTATGGTTAAAAGAAAAAAAAATACTACTACTTTCAAGGTGGTCACGCAACATGCTTTCAATAGCATATGCTGTAATGTAGATGGACGTTTCAGTAGATTGATAACGATTATTTTTCACGCAAAAACAAAACTAAACAAAACAAAGTCAAATTCAAATGGTTGGTTAAAACCAATAATTAAAACAATGCAAATGCCCGAAAACACCTTTTTTGTAGAAGGGCCATTCCATGTCACGTAACTTACATTTCAGAGGTATTGAGGTATTTTTTTTTGTCTTTGCAGATGATTCTCGAGAATTCAGAGAGATTTATTACCACTCTGTTTTTTTCATGACAAAATTTAACCATTGTCCTATGTATTGATACGAAAAATAAGCCCACTGTGTATCATCTTTGACTGAGTGTTTTCTAAACATAACAAAATGTCACGTAACTTACGGCGGAAAAATAAGCCGTTTTTTTTTCACCTAAAACATCAAACTCAGTGATTCTTGAAGGCTTTCAAAGCTGTTTCCTTATTGTACCTCTGGAAGAACCATTTTCTACACTCCAGACTTAATTGGTCTGAAAACTGTACAGCAACTTGATATCAGAATAAATAGTGGAGGCAGCCACTGCGCAATCAAACGATTGAAATTAGCAGTGGAGAGAAGTAGGTTTTTTAGTGGAAATACCCGAAATGTCTGCCTTTAGCATGATTCGAATCTTCGACTTATAGATGCTTCGGCAACCACCGCCTAGCCACTTGGAGAAACATAGCTTATACCATGTCGCCACTGCGCTCCTTGAAAATTTGCTAGTTTGAGTTCTTCCGGTGTCCCATAACTTACTTTTTTGGCCCACGTAACTTACCTCTGAATGGCCATTGCAAAATGAACCCCCATCACCATCTTCGAAATATAATGGGATGCCCGATCCCTTAAAAGTTTGTTTTGTGGTTGAGTCTCTCATTTGACTTACTTGGACTGGTTTTTTGTGTTAGAGTGAAGTTCTGTAGAGAGTGTATGTTGAAAGAGAGAAAGACAGAGAGAGAGAGAGAGAGAGAGAGAGAGAGAGAGAGAGAGAGAGAGAGAGAGAGTTTGAACACTGAAAATTAGGGACATGTTAGTGAATGAGAGGGTTGACAAAGTAAAATGCGACTGGGTGATGTAAAGCGTATGATACAAAGATTCCATGAATTTGCAGATATTTCCAGCCTGGTAAACTTTCTGCCTTTTTTTTTACCCCCTAGTAATAGTATATTCCTGCCAAATTAAAAAAAAAAGCCCTTCTGCCTTCACATGTAATGTTGCATGAACTTCAGAGGCCTTTCAATCTTAAGAGAACTGAGGTCCATAGGAACTTCTCAGCCAATTCTCATGGAAAAGGGGTAGTAGTTTGCATAAAGAGGAAGACCAAGTCATGATTAGTCAGAAAAGCTATAAAGAGCAAAAGCAGGAATTGACATTTTTATCCAGAATGAAATTGGCAGGAGTTGCGAGTTTACTCATAGAAAAAAAATCATTTTTTCTGTGGATAAGTATGAAATTGTTCAAAAAGAAGCAAACTCTTTGGGTAAGCTATTGTCAAAGAAGTTTCAGGGACCAGGAATGTACACTCAAATGTCTTGAGAGATGGCCAACTGACTGGTTTCGATGAGTTATATAGAGAAAAATAAGTTTCAATCAGTGTTGGAACATAGGCATGGTAAGTACTACTAGCACATAGTCATACGGCCGGAGAGATAGAGTGCACAAGTGAAATTGAATCAGGTGAGATTGGGGATAATGCAGCTTTTGAGTGTAAAATGAGAGTGGTGTGTCAAAACATAAGTGGGGTATACAAGTGGGCTCAGAGGGGATAAATTTTTACAGCAGAAATCAATTCTTCAGCAAAGTCAACCCAGAAGATGCTAGAAATAATTCAAATTTTGTCCTGAGTATGGTGAATGATTGACAACTGTGGACAGTGTGAATATGAAGACAGCAAAGTGTTCATTTTTTGTGTTTGCTTCAATGTAACGTAACCTACGCATTTTCAGTCATGTAACTTACAGCTTTACAGGGTAACATTTCTCTAATATGTGCAACTAAACGTCTTTGTTTGAATGTACATGATAGCATACCATGTGCTAGCTTGCAAATAAAAAGCCTCAAGAATGCTCTTCGCAAACCTAGAAAATTTGTTTTAATTGTCACGTAACTTAAATGGCCCATTGTCTTACTTTGGTTGACAGAGACATCAACAGAACCTGCTACAATAAGACAGTTTTGCTTGAAATACATTATCAATTTCACAAAAATGTGGTTTTGTCTTCTGCTGCAATGTTTGCGTAACAAAATTTGAACTCTTATCTATGCCACGTTTTCCTTCTAATTTTGTGAGGAAAACGATGGACAAAAGGCTATCACTTAAAAGGAAAATGGTAAGATGCCTAATATTTTGTCAGCAGAAATTAATTCTGAAATTTTGGCCTCTCTATTTTTACAGACAAATCAAAAAACAAAAACAAAAAACTGTGAGAGACATTTGAATTTTTGACAAAAACTTCTCTGAATTGGAATAGCCTAATAAATTTTGTTCTGCGCCACCGCCAAATTTCCACGTTATGAATTAGATTTGGTGGCGCATGAAACACAACTTAGACTAGAGCCATGAAATGAGACAACGATATAATTGAAAAAAAAA
>BMAT01004601.1:215114-225741 GCA_019649035.1 Elysia marginata
ACCATCTTTCTCGTGAGTAGTGTCCTCAAATCTAGGTCAATGAGAGACAATGCCTTTGCATCAGCTGGGTAACTTTTTAACATGTTTACTCGGTATGGGTGAAGCAGATGCCCTCTTTCTTCGCCGTTTCATTATTCACTGACAATACATTGTTGGCTATATTGCTAACAACGCATTTTTCTTTGGGCTATTGGTGGGAGGGACAGATACATTGATAGATAGATAGATAGATAGGTCAGCAGGTAGATAGACAGATAGATCGATAAATAGATAGGTAAATAGATATACACCATAGCGTATCTATCTAGATAGATATGTGTAAAATCCAGATTTAACTTACATTTCGTCTTTACACCGGTGTTTCGTGCCATTTTTGCAACTCCTCAGACAACTCTTTCCCTTTTAGGTAGTCGGTCCGCTTCCCCTTGTGTGTTATAGATAGATCGATAGATAGATAGCAAGATAGATAAGTCAAAACATAGTCAATCAGATATTTTACAAAAAAAAATTAAGAAATACAAAAGATAGAAAGTCTCGCGAAACGTGTACTTAACAACTGCGGACAATGTTCTGCATATGAGAGTAAATAAGGCGCTTCATAGAAAATACCAAAAAGTAAATTTTAACCTCTTGGGTTCGCGCTGACTTTTATAGCATTCAGAATTTTTCACAGAGAGAAAGTAGAAAGATTCAATTGAAATTTTTACAAGCCCAGTCCATCATTAGCGATGATCTCAGGGCAAAGAGGGAGATAACGCGATAACACCTTAATGATTTTTTCCTTTCTATTTGTTTCGTTCTGTGGTCAGCAAGGCCTAGATTAGCGCCACTCCTGACTTACATATCTGCAAGTGCAAGTAGGTGGACAGCTAACTGATAGTACTAATACAGTTGCAAAACTGAGCATACAAAAAACAGCTCAATTCTAAATCCAGATGTTATGTACATGCTTAACCCTTTTACAACTAGATGTAGACGGTAGACGAAACGGTGGACGACTTTTCTTTGGCCAATGCTGCCAGCCGCACTATCACCCTTGTAGTTTAGAACCCTGTTAAATGTTGTTACAGAAACCCAATGTTAAATTATATAGACTGTGGAAAATATAATTTTGGCTCGGCCTGGGCTGGCAACAACATCAACAACCTGAATTGCCCAATTTCGCTCCTTTCCTCCATGCGTTTCATTTTTCCCTCGAGTGCCTTGTCTTGTTCGCATTCGCTGTTGAAAAGGCGAAATTCACACGGTCATTTTCGACGGCGAAAAACGCTGTTAAAAAAAATTGACGCTCTTTTAGTGTGGAGATTTGTTTTCCCCCTGAGGTCTGAGACGTGGGTGCGATGTTGGGATGAAGGGTGGATCGTTGCGGAATGCATTGTTATCCGCGCCGCTGGCCGCTGTCGGCTAGAAATTGCATGAGGTGCATCCAATCATAAACAAGCTATTCGTCGGCGTAATGATCTCATTGACACCCGCAGACGCCCATATGATAGCCTCTTTTAGCCTCAATCATGGCGGATGCTCTGTGTGAAAGGAGTCCATCATGGTAGCTGGACGTAAAACTCCTTTCTGGTGCTCTTTGGCAATGCAAATTAGTAGGAAATGCTTTAATAGTGATGTTCTATCTATATGTCGTCTCTTTTTTTGTCTCTCTCTCTCCCCTTTTCCCCATTCAAGGCTTATTTCTGGCTCCTTTTTCGTTATATCACGATAGTGGTGCACAATTTTATTATCATCAACTTTATTTCCCAGAGGAGTTGTATGAGTTTGAAATATTATGGTGTCAAAACTATTTGCAAGATGCCCTCTATTATTAAAGGCTAAACAAATAGCATCTTCAGCTTCAAGAAGCGTTGTATAGTCCTGACACTTTCCATAAAATAGAAAATTGATAAAATGTAAAAGTTCATCAAATAACATCAATCGATGAAGAATCCATGCACCACGACTTCCGCGATCATCATGAGCATCATTTTCATCATCATCATCATCATCATCATCATCATCATCATCATCACTTTCTTTCAATTATTATCGGTGTTGCTGCGATTACTACCCTTATTCATTGCTAAGAAACTCGTCGCTGCCTACAGTATACCAAAAAGTAGCACCGTTGCCATAAAGAATGTTATTTGCATTATGTCAGTTTTAGCTTTGAAAGTCAAATTTCCATTCTCCCTATTATCTTACTGTAATTGTTTTTCTTTTTTATTGCAGGCAAGAGCTTTACTTTGACCATCGCAGTGTTCTCGAACCCGCCTCAACTGGCTCTCTACCAGAAGGCTATCAAGGTGACCGTAGACGGCCCCAGGGAACCGCGGAGCAAGACGAGTAAGTCCTTGGCCCAGTCAACCTAGGTTGAATCTCAGTAGTAATCTTAATGAAAGGTCGTTTTTCATTTGATTAGCATTCCAGTTTACATGCCCTTAAAATTTGCCATCGTTCTTATGATCTTAGTTGGCGATGACGTACATTTCAGTGTTATTTTTCACAGTATTAATATTGGATATTGTATTAAATCACACCATTTTATTCACGATTGAACACTTTCCAAACGTAATTCGTCATTAAAGTCACTTGACAACAAAACTAATCATTTGAAAACTATTCATTAATCTTTAGCTTCTGAATGACACTTGACTGCTGTGAAATGTCCCGTCAGCTTCAATGTAAATTTCATGATTCATCCCCAAAATACAGTTTTCATTGGTAAAGAAACAAAAAAAAAACCCCTTATCTCTCCGTTCAGGTATTTTGTCGACAAGAATACGGTTCTTTAAAATCGGTTGCTTTAATATCATTATGTCAAAATGAAATTTAACCGAGACGGATTAATCAGATTGAAATTGTCGCCTTAAACTAGGGCACATACTAACACCATTGAGAGGCAGCTGAGTAGATTCAATTAATAAAACTCTGGAAACATTAATTATAAATACGACGTAACTGCACTCCAATTATACTAGAATCTTGGGTTTCAATTAATTGTTACATTTATCTCTGGTTTCTTGTCTAAACCATACAAAGTTATTGAGTATTACGTTGATTAATATTCAACGATATCAATAGTATTTAAACACTTTTGTTCTTGTTTAAAAAAATCTGTAAAGCTGATTGATTTCTCTCTAATCGTTGACGTCTAACTTGTTCTCAAGGTGTGTACAGTTATCTATGAAAATGCATAATAATATTGGTTATGTAGAGCTGAATTGAATTAGACCAGTGTCTTTCCTAACTTATTGTAATCTCTCCACAATGTTAATTGCATTACAGCACAATACTATCTACCCTCAATCTAGCACAAAATTGCATTTATGATCACGTCATTCGAGACGCGGAGATGAAATAATTACTGCCTTAATAACAGTAGTGCCTTTTAATTTAAAGATAATTATCTTGATCAGAGTAAGAGTAACTATCACCATATTAGAGAAAATAAGTTTGAGGACTTGTTGAAAAAAATCACAGCTATCAGAACTAATTTATTAAGAGATTATCAAGTGTTACCGATCGTTGACTGTAAAATGAATTAATCACTAGACATTTAATACAAATGACAATATGCAATAACCACAAAAGTCTTATAATTGTGGGACAAGTGCTTCCATAAGATCATCTTCGTATGATCGCCGTCCTTTAACTGTGAGTGTCTCTCTCTCTAAGTCGCGCCCACGCGCACTAACTACCCTCTTCGTGTGTTGTACTTTATCCTTTCATGTCTCATTAAAATTGCTGAGTGTGGAAGAATTTAAATACACATTCCCATTCTCATCTGTATTAATTTTTTTTGTAAAAATGAGAAATTAAAATTATTTGAATATTAAAAAAAGAGAAGTCAACCTTCCCCCTTTTAAGTTAGCATACTCCAAACCAAGAAAAGACTGCATATCTTTTCATAAACTTTGAGACTACTATGAGATTTTTAACGTAGTGAATTATGAAAAACATGTTGCCCCAAAAAGTTACTTAATTCATTTTGGAAGTTGTTACACTCAATCCGTGTAGACTCATTGCTCTGCATTTAGTTATTTCTAGTTCCATTGCTGATGTAACAGAGAATAGAGATGGTATAGGAGTGCAAAGTTACCTCCAATTATCCGTATGAACAAGTTAGCGAACCTTAAGAGTGCACAAACAGCACCCCACTCCCCATAAAAAGGGAACAGGCAGAAATTGTAGTGGAATATTTATAAAAATATTGAAATGCAGCTTGCCGCTTTGTCAAAGATTTCGGGTCGCTTTAAGTGAATATTACAGACTTTAAGCAGCAACGCGTGGGTATGACGGGAACGTCTGTGGGTCTATTTTTAGAAACTGCTTTCATTAATTTTATAGTTTCCTTGATTGGCTTTCCCGATTTTCACGTACGCGCAGTGAGACACGGTGCGTGTGCTTAAGGTCTCTAATGTCACCGTGCTCTGAAACGTTGTGTCAAAGTAAAAAAAAAATTATAAAAGCCTGGTTTCCTAGATCCGTTTTTAATGGATTTTTTGGCTGTCAAAATTTAATGGTAAAAATAGAAATCAAGACATTATCTTAACTTATCTATGTGATTTTTTACAGTTGTATACGCAAAAATATTAGAGATGGCTCACATTTTTATGAACGATTGTTATGCATAGAAGCTCATTGGTGAGAGATGCGCACGATCAAACAAAACAATCGGTTTACTAAAATTTTCCCCTTTTTACTATTGGTTTAGCCTGTGGTTGTTCTTATTAGTTAACTTCAGCCTTTAAAACACGTTTTGGTCTTAAAAAATTCGGATCTCCAACTCACAATTCAAGCGTTTATCGATAAATTATGTGTGCTCATATATTTATTTTACCGATTTACTGAATAATTTTTTTTCGTTTATTTATTCACTCACTTTTTTGCTTGCTTTTGCTGCCTGCAGAACTCCACACCGACGACCGCCACATCCACGGTATTCAGCACCACCACCATCACCTGCACCATCACCGCCCTGGACCTCTGGATGTGACCGCCATTGATAGCAGGCCGTCTCTCTCCGACCCGCTGCGGGAACGGCAAATACCGCACCTGGTCGAATTGGAGCGGCTGCGGCAACAATCCAACAGCATCAACATCAGCAATAACATCACCATCAACAACACTATCAACACCAACAACGTTCACGGCAGAGATGACGGTGGTGGTGGCGGAGGGGGTGTTGGCAGTGGTGAAGGAGGATCCTTGATATCAGCTCTCGATCATCGCCAGACGGTTCAGATGGAGATTGATGGCAGGCGGTTCATAGAGCCCGACCAACACGTAGAACATCAGCGGCAAATCCACCAGCAGCAACATGAGCACCAGGTTCTCCAACATAGCAGCCAGATGATGCTAGACCACGCTATGAACACGGATGCCCGATTGGCGAGCGGAGGATCGCATATTTTGACTAACGGTAAGTGATCAAACAATGGTTAGATGTAAACTGATCACCAAGATACCTTTTACCCGCACATGTTTTGCAAAAGGCACAGTAAACATCAACACATAAATTTTTCTTTTAGTTTTTGACTGCTGTAAATTAGTTGAGATACGCCGCTTATAATAATAAAGACTGGGCCAGCAAATAAAATTTCCTTTAGAAAACAGATTTTTTCATAACAATTTTCCACTCGGTGTAATCCACGTTTGCGCTCTGAGTATTTTGTGTGTTTTTTAAACTATTTTCTTTTGCCATAACGATATATGTTAATAGTTTTGAAATTGTGCATTTTTTTATATCCAGATCAGAAAGTGTGGACATTCGGGAACACGACTTACGGCAAAGACTTCGATTACAGCAGCATAGCTGGTTCAGAGGGTAGTCCGCCGAGAGAGAAAGGTGAGTGTCGTAGAAGTCATTTTGAAAATTTTCAGCGCAAGAAAACCGTATAAGGGTATTTGGTCATTATCTATCAAACTAATAAGTATTCTTGAATAGAAACTTGTGATCAAAAGAACCTAAAGTTTTGAAATATGTTTACTTACATAAGACGTCTGAATTTTGACATTAGATTCAGAAGGATATAATGTGTCTGCAACAGTCATTATTCTTTATAAAACCTTTAAATTGGTTACAAGCTTTCATATTTTTTTTCTTGTTTTTTTAGAACGCTCACAAGATCTTTACCTTGAGCGACAGCGAGGGTTGGGCCTACCACATGAGCTAACTCCCCCACCACATGAGCTAACTCCTCCCCCGAATGACCCGATGTTTTTGAGCAGTCATGGGCACGCGTCATCAAGGGTTAATGGTGGTCGAGAATCTCCCATGATGCGGGGGGCTCGCGTTGATATGGTAGCTGGACAGGCCCTGCTGGCTGAGAACCCCCTTCACTCTCAGAGCATCTCGGAGAACCGCCGCCAGGACATGTTGAGTCCTCACCCATCACAGCTATCCAGTCAGTTCGAGCGTCAAGAGGATGCGGAAGCCAGAAGCGTGCTGGATACAAGAATCTCTATGTCACTTAACCCAAGGTTTGAACTGAATCCACAGGTGACCTTGCCATCAAGGTTGACCCTTGATCCCGCCGTTAACATTAGTGGAAGCGCAGCGTCAAGACTGACTCTAGAACCGCGCTTACCGATCACGTTGCAGCACTGCTACAGCGAATCTCTCGATGCCGAGGTCGGTTTGGGCGAGCGTGAAATTCTGCCAGATTCCGCATTCGCTGGAAATAAAAGGAAAAGTCATCAGATGCCTCCACCGCCTGCTTCTTTCTCCATCTCGCACAACATACAAAGAGGGCACATGATTGCAGCGTCCCAGTCACCGCCCGTTAGCAGTGGTCACTCAAATCTTTCCATTCTACAAGAGAGTCGCGCCATAGCCACAAACCGCATTCCGCAAAGTGTTGCTAACTCAGGTCTCAGCCATACCGATGGGTTACACCTTGCACGCCTACCCTCGTCTGAAATCAACTTCATCAGAGAACGTGAAAGGCTCGAGGCAAGCAACAGAGCTGCGCCTTCACCTTCTTACCCTGACGCACGGTACAGGTCATCAACTACGTCAAGAGCAGTAGCCATTTCTGAAAACAGTGCTATGAATTTGTCGCTAACTGAACCAGGGCTGGGCTGGAGTGTTGGTTTCAGCGACTCTAATCACCTGTCGAGAAATGTCCACGAGGTGGGCGGCAGCTCAGATGTCCACAGGCCTTCACCAGTGCTGGCTGGATCGCTCGTAGACAGCAGGCTGGTCTTAGACTCCAGCAGCAGTAACCACACGAGCGGTGTCAGAATCTCTAATGAGAGACAGTCCGTTCCTCAGACAACACAAGCCACAGATAGATCATTGAGCCTCCACTCTGGTTCTTTCCCCATTATCAGCCAACATCACCACCAGGATCTGTTGACGACCATAAATTCTCCGGGATCATTGCCTTTTTCTACCGCGCCTTACCTCACGTCATCCCCAACATTCGTATACCCACCTATGTTCAGCTCGTCCCCGGCTGCTTCTACTCAACTCCTGCTACCGGCTGGAGACAAAACCTATGAGGTTTTAGGAGGCACTGGAACCTCAACGGCTATTGGTCACTCTTTTAATACCCACCAGCATATGTTGGTATCTGCGCTCCGAGAAAATAGCTTGGAAAATGGCAAGGTGGTCCACTATAGCCACCTGGAACCCAACAATGAAAGGGCTTTTCCTTTCAGCTCTAACGACCAATCCCGCTCGTCAACAGATGCTAAGTACTTCAAGCGCCGCCTCTCCATTTCCAGAAGTTTTGAAGAGAAAAGCGTCGAAGTTTTGCGCTCCTCCAAAAATCATCCTCTTTTGATCTCAAGTGCAGACATTTCCGGTGACGAAGGGAGAGCTGGAGAAATGCTGTTTCTCGACAACCGCCATGTTGGTGGCAGAAAATCCCCTCACCCAGTGATGGACGATAGTGCTATGTCACCCGCTGGAAGTCACTCCGTTCACGCGCTGCATCGGTTGGAAAAGCCAGTCCCTCTCCTGTCCTCTACGTCAAGGTTTAGCCTGGACCGGAAGTATTCTGACCTTGAACTTGCCGAGGGGGCAATGAGGTCGGATGTCGTGCTGTATCCTGTGACCCCGTCAGCGTCGTCTGCTTCTTCGCACGGAGGACGGTCTGATTCGTCGCGATCGCCAGTGAGCAGGCGAAGCAGTGAAGACCAGGCGGATCATGTGACCGTGTGGCGGCCATATTGAAATTATTGCAATTTCTCATGAGATAAACATTCCTTAATTTAAAGTTATCATACTAAGAAAAACTATTTTTGATCTACCAAAAAATTGATATAAAAGTAGATCAAAAGATTAAATGTCTTGCCCTGCCTTCTCTTCAATTAAATAAAAACAGTTTATAGAAGAATTGAAGTTTTTAAAAAAAATTAAGGTGATACAAACATTTTACAGTTTTGTCTTGCTCGTTTGTCACCTGAGAGGAAAACTTAGGGAAAATTATAGTTTCAGTTATATAAATCTCACCCTCTATAAACCTTTCGTTGATATATGTATATATCTCCTGCGCTGTAAAACTTTTATTTTTTTTTTTTATAAATCTCATCTCTATAAACTGTTCACTGTTTAATAAAACCTCTGCTCTATAAAGCTTTCTTTGTTTTATAAATCTCCTGCTCTATAAAACGTTCTTTTTTTTTTATAAATCTCCTGCTCTATAAAGCGTTCTTTGTTTTATAAATCTCCTGCCCTATTAACTGTTTACTGTTTTATAAATCTTATTCTCTGTCAACTGTTCATTTTAATGTTGGACTTTTGATTGGTGGATGACGATGGTTGATGCAAAAGTTAACTCTGCGTTTTTAGTAGTAAAACTATGAATGCGCGAGAAAGGAACTCACGAGATGGATATGGCTGCCTGTAGTTGAAAATACACTGCCTTGTTCTTTTTTTAAATTTCGTGTTTAAATGGCTTAAACTCTATCATCCGTCACAATTCGTCACATTATCCGTTAAA
This sequence comes from Elysia marginata, assembly GCA_019649035.1. NCBI lineage: Eukaryota > Metazoa > Mollusca > Gastropoda > Plakobranchidae > Elysia > Elysia marginata. Next base: position 224,054 of record BMAT01004601.1, read on the forward strand.
ACTATATTGCAGTGGCCTTTGCCATGCACCGCTTCTACATAAGTTGCCCAATCTCTTGAGTACAGATTGCCTTTTTTGTTTGCTGTATCAATTACATCTAAATTTGTTTATCTGTGTGTTGGACCATCAGCCATTATGACAGCAAAGTCATAACATGTTACTAAGCAAGAGCGATAGATTAATATATTTATTATCCACCACTCTGTATTATGTGCTCAAAGTTATAGTGTGTGCTCACCTCAAGAAGAATTGTGGGCTTGTAAAACCTTTTAGACTTTATTTTCGTCAGGCTCTACAAACATTGAACCGCAATGTCTAACAAAATCAAAAGAATAATGGGAAAAATAAATGGCGTTTATCTTGTATCGCGCACATGTTATTCGTTTTAATTTTTAAAACTTGAAAAAAAAACTATCGAGATGGCAACTGTGTTTTCTGATCCCGGTTTAATCACTATCAACTTTGATGATAAAAGAGTCCTTGGTTTTTAAAGACGATTTTCATGAACCTGTTGCCAAGTGATTAACAAAACTTACGGCAACGATGTAATGGTATACAGCCTTTGGAAAACTTATGTTGGTTCTTGTCTGTATAAAATTCACTATAGTCATGTGGCGACGGAACAAAACAGCAACGGCCCAACCTAATTATATAGGCCTGCATGTTTTAATATGGAAAACCTGAGTAGAGATACAGCAGTTATATTTATATGATATAATTTTCTTTTCTTGACACTCAAGCCCACAAAGAAAAAACGATCAAGTTCACGTTACCGTCTTTAAAGATACAAATCGTTTCTAAATCTGAATGATTATAATTATATCTCAGTTCGACTCGAGGGGAGAACGCAAGTATCGAAAGAAGAGGAGTCTTTCACGACTAAATTTGTCGGTGTGTTTTCTACTTTGTATTATTTTTTGTTGTTACTCTTTACGTATAACCTTACAATATGGACAAGTTTTTTTTTGTAAAACATGATAACAATTACTAGATCTAGAGTAAGCGCGACAATTGATAAAATGGCGATTTTTCTAAAGAAAAAAAGGATTGTATCTTATTATATTTTGCACATAGATGCTTTGTTTCTTTTTGTTTTTTTTGTTTTGTTTCTGGTGGATGTTTTTTCTTCCACGCTTTTACAATGTTTTCATCAGGCCTCTTGCTAAACAACTGATTGAGGTGTGTTAGCGAGGGAAAGGGCATTGCAATGTTGTTTCTTTACGACCATTTTTACCATGATCATCTTCCACATTGCAACTATCACTAAGTTTACTATGATTAAAGTTTTTTTTTTGTCAATCTTATTGTTATCATCATTGATCAACTTAAAGATACAGCTATCTTTACAAATGTTCTTTTTAACTGTTACTACTTTAAACTAACCCCGGAGCCATTCTCGCTTTTCACCGAGGCAAGGCGTATGGAATACAAAACCTCTGATAAAATTTATGATTGATTTTAGTTCATTGCATTATTTTGCTACATACCCCTCGGTCTCTCATGTGCTATTGTTTGGTCTCTGATATGCTATAGTTTTATTTTTTCATCTGAAAAAGCATCATAGTATTTTACATTTTTTAAAGTCGAATTGAAAAGGAATATTTAAATTCCGCAAACCATCTGTTTTAATGACATTTAAACAATCCACCAATGCCATGTTATAATTGAACAAGTACTGGTTATGTATT
>BMAT01004608.1:4586-15312 GCA_019649035.1 Elysia marginata
TACTACTACTACTACTACTACTACTACTTTTTCTTCTACTTCTACTATTCCTACTATTACTACTACTACTACTCTACTACCACTATTACTACTACTACTACTACTACTACTACTACTACTACTACTACTACTACTACTACTACTGCTGCTGCTGCTGCTACTACTACTACTTCTGCTGCTGCTGCTTCTACTTCTAATTTTATAGACTATTTTTGCCGCTGCCAATACTATTATTACCTATACTACTACAGCTTGCACTCCACATAATTTGGTTATAGCTTTTAAAAAAAATTTTTATGCACACGTTTCTTTTTCATTATTTTTTTTCAAATGTAAAACGAAGTTTTAGTCTTAACGAAGAGAATGTTCTTGATTTTAAAAAAAAACAAAAAGCTGGCAATATATTATACAAATCAACCATGTTTTGGTCTTAGAATGAATTGGGTATTTAAACTAAATGTGTAACTAATTTTCCCATATAACCTTTTTAAAATTTTACTTGCAATCTCTTTGCCACTAGTCTAGGTGAAAGCGCGGTTTACACTGCTTTGATTTCTTGTCCTTTACTGTTTTACTCTTAAAATGACCCGCCCAGTTTCCATTTCGTATCAGAGAATTTTAAAAATCCTGCGCCGTAAACAAGAAGTAATATTATTGTGTTCCAGTGTGCGGCTTTAGAAGTTGGTTTTGTGTGTGTTATTGTTTTATTTTTATCTCCTTAGATACCTCTCGCACAAGGTTAGTTTCAAGAATAGATTCGAAATTTGCGTTCGTGCCACTGAGTATAAACATTATGCTGGGTGCGATGACTACACCAAGGACAAAATACTCGTGGAGCAAGAGAAATTTCTTGCCGACCTTTGCTCAGGAAAAAGTAAGTTTTAGGAAGGGTCAGTGGGACTGTTCCATGTTGAACCTCTCTTGATATAAAGATAAACAAGACGCACTCTTGAAAGAATTCTTTTGTGGGTTGGTGAGATCAGCAGAAAAAAACCACTCAGGCGCTGAATGTAAGCTTAGAGTGCACATTTCGAGTAAACAGTGGTTGCACTATTTATGAAAATAACGAACTCTAATACCTCTATATCATTCAAAAAGAATTTTACAGACTTTTACAGACATCTTACCTTAATAAAACACTAGTAGCTTTTCCCTATCAAATGAACGGGATGGTACTGTACTTTAAAATAAAAAATCGTTTCGGTGAGAGAAGAAAGGAATGCCCGTAAAATGATCCTGATAGTACAATCCTCAATTAGAGAGGGAGAGAGGAATAAACAAAATTAACAAAAAAACAAACAAACAAACAAAACCGCAGGATATTAAGTAGAAAATAGGGGTGAGAGAGGTGTAGACATTGAAGTATAAATAACGAGAGGGAAAAACGTGATCAGGAAAACAAATGAAGAGAAGGCGATGGGTGTAGACTCAATGACAGTTTTAGATAGGAAGAGAACGAGCCTTCTTAAAGAAGAAGGCATTTTTCTGCTAGATAAATAGACAGAATTGTAAAGGCAAAAAGAAAGAAACAGCAACTTAATTTACGTGTAATCCATTCTTACAATCTTTACTAAAAGTGATTTATCAGTTCGATTTAGATATGTTCAGGGACCTAGATCTAGATTTTAAAGGGCGACACTACACCTCTACCATCGCATAAACTAACCAGTTCTCAAGGGGAACTACTCTAAACGAGTTTTTAGGATCTATGGAACAGTCCCGGAAGCTGATGCTTATTGTTCACGCCTTTCTCTTGTTTTTTGGGCTGTTTCTTTAAATACTGCTTTATACTATTATAAACATTACATCCTTTCTTTTCTTAATTTCCATCCTTGGCTAGTAGGCCTAAAACGCGGAGTTTTCCGTTTCAACAGAGCCTTAGATAAACTATTGATTTTAGATTGAAACCAGTATAATTTAGAAAACAAACAGTTTGATTCGAGGATGTATGTTGGTGTAAAAGTATGTTTTTCTTACAGATCATAAAATCAGCTTTCTATACATACCAAATACATTACTCTAGGCAGTATGTATGATTTTATATAATTTTTTAAAAAAATGCACTAAAACACTGCGTTTGCAGGGAATAATGGAAGGGCTGCCCCAGCTTATCTAGGGAATAATAGAATCTCGCACTGCGCGATGTGAAAAGGTTAACAGTGGAAAGGAAAGACGATATTTATCAAAATAATTTTATCATCTCTTTTTATACGTCTTGAACTCTTTCGTGATTGTTTTTTGTTTGTTTTTGTTTCAGTGCGAGCAGATTTATACCAAAGTCACTGCTATATAAACCAGTCTTACTTGAAAGACACGCTAGGGCTAGATGGCGCTGATAGTTGTTCCGTGCTGGCAGATCTCGATAACGCCGCCAATCATTCTCAAAAGTGCAGGTAACAGAGAGATTTTTTATGGTTCTACACATTTGCTTTTTTCTGTAACAGGTTTGTTTTTATAGTGATAATTTTTTATCCTCACTTTAAAGAAGCCCTTAAAAAGCTCCTTTTTTGATTGCTTGGCCATTTTACATTTCTTGTTGCCCCCCCCTCCCTTCTTTTTATGTCGAAGACCTAATATGTACCATGATTGCTTTTAACATCACGGATTAATTTTTTTTTTAGTTTGAGATGGTTGAAAATGCTGATATGGACTTGAAATTGTTGTTTATATATGTGTCATTTAAGCTCCCACAAGATCCTGATCTGATATTGACTTACATTTGCTGTATATATGTGTGTCCTCTAAGCTCCCACAAGATGCTGGTATGGAGTTAAAATTGCTGTAAATGTGTGTGTCCTCTGAGCTTCAGAGATATCAAATTGCTTAATCTTTGTGTATTTTTAGGAGCTCTCCAGCGTGATTATGCTGATATGGGCTTTAAATGTCTGAAGGTTAATGCCCTCCAAGCTCCTAGAAGATTAGAGTATAGATATTTAATTTCTGTATTTTTATGTGTTGGATTTAAAGTCCTCTAAATTCCAAGATGATGCGGAAGTGCAGTTTAAATTGCTGTGTAATTATGCAGTCTAAGGTCCTCTAATCTCCAAAAGATACCGATATGGAAATAGGATTGGTACATAATTCTGTAGGTCAAAGTATTTTAAGCTCTGAGATGTTGCTGGTCATAAAAATCAAAGTACTCTATCTTAGCGTAACTTAAGGTCCTCTAAGTTTCCAGAAGATGCTGATATCAACTTTTAGTTGCCGCATTTTGTGTAATTTCAAGTCCTCTAAGTTCCCTAAATATGATGGCGTTGACTTCAAATTGTTGTATACTTTTAGAGCCTAAGGATCTCTTAGCTCACTGAAGATGCTGATATCGAAATGAAATAACTGTATCTTTGCGTAGTTTAAAGCATTCTAAAATACTATGGGAAGCCTGCGAAACTAGAATTGATTTTTATGTGTTTTTGTATCTATTTTTTGGAGATATGTAAAATTGACCTACCTCTTCTGGATTATTCTCCTTGACAGATTACTGGAGATGGAGAGGAAGTGCGTTAGAGATCGAATAAGGCGCACCTGCGGTCCAGCTATGACTCATGTTGTCGACAATCTGGCCTTCCTGCGCCACGAGCTCCTGTACAGACCTCTGTTCTGTCCGTGTAAGTTGATGAGCTGTATTCTTCCAACTACGGTACACTCTGAACTGCATTGACTAGCCTGGAATCTTGTCTTGAAAAGAAAACAACAACTACAACACAAATGTGGTACTTCATTGTTAGTTTTAAACAACCAGAACCTAACAGTAAAATAATCCTTTTGATAAACGTGTGAAGTTATTAAATAATTGAAATATTATAAAGGTAAGAAATTAGCAGCGGAGAGAAGTAGGCTTTTTAATGGAAATGCCCGAAATGTCTGCCCTTAGTATGGCTCGAACCTTCGACTTATAGATGCTCCGGCACCCACCGCCTTGCCACTTAGAGAAACATAGCTTATACCATGTCGCCACTACGGTCCTTACCCACTGCCTTGCCACTTAGAGAAACATAGCTTATACCATGTCGCCACTACACCCCTCAACCACCGCCTTGCCACTTAGAGAAACATAGCTTATACCATGTCGCCACTAAACTCCTTAAAACTACTAGTGTGAAGTTATTAGCCTCTCAAGGTCGTGTGTCCTCAAAAGATGTGTTAGAAATTGCATAAAGAAGTCGCAAGCGTGATTTATATTCATATTCTATTAAAAAAAAACATTCATCAACTGCCAAGAGAAATTCGTGCATGTTTTGACAAACGGAAGCAAGTGTATCAGTATTCCAGAACCATAAGATTGCAGTATTACGATTGTAATTTAAAGCTACAATGCTGATCTTACTCAGAAAGAAGGTTTTTCCATCATAGAGTTTTTTTGTGAATATTTTTCAAACAATGTGGCAACACAGGGGTTGGTATATTAAGATAAGATACGATGAATATAAAATTTTCTTTTGCGCAGCGTTTGTACATAAATAGATTTTCACTTTACATTCTGCATACATACAGTGCATACAACATGCATTATATTAGGACATTGTACAGTTTTCATCAATTCAAATCGAGAGCATCAAAAACTATATAAGCCTAAGGAAAAAACACACACAAAAACAAAAAAAAACTAAATTGGAGAAAACGAGGCATCATTTAACCACCTGCCAGAATTAAGGATCGCGCTGGGATTGACACCAGTAAAGTTCGTCTAGTCTTGTCAAAATCTCATTCCCCACAGTTTGACTTTGGACAGAAGTATTTCACGTCTGCTTCACAAACTCCTCAGGGTACTCCTACTGTAAACTGAACGAGTTCCGGTGTCACGACGGGAAATGCCTGCCTGGTCGTCTCGCCTGTGATGGTCGGCCTCATTGCTTTGACTCTGAGGATGAATCTGAATGTAGTAAGTTCTGTACATTGCTTTCTTTCTCTTTCCATCTATCTTTTCTCTCTCCATATCTCTCTCTTTCTCTCTCGCTCCACATCTCTCTTATTCTTCCTCTCTTCATCTATCTCCAATTCAAGAAATGCCTGTAGCTGGGTACCCATTTTGCACATAAGTGAAGTTTGGAAAGTTAGGGTAAATTGCTTTCACAAGGCAAGTTCAATATGGAATGGTCGGGAACCGAATCCGCGACCTCCAGATCTCAAGTCCGATGCGCTAACCACTCTGCCACGGTGATGAGTACAGCAGCAGCTAAAGGGGACAGTGAACTTCATTGCATTCACACCAAAAGGCGGGGAGAAGAAATGGCACTGCAAGCCGATCATGCGGACTACGCATAGGAAAAAGTTCCGCTGGACTTGCTTTCAAACTGGAAATTGTCAGCAGACCTCCCCGAATGAGATGCTCACTCCGGCTTTATCAGGACAAGCATGTCAAGGCATGACATCGCGATCCATTCAATTATGAAGTCGAAACTAATGATCCCAACCAAGACTCATGTTGTAATTTCCTTGGGAAAGCAATTTATCCACACTTTCCTCAGTCTACTTACCTGAAAAAAGGGTACCTGGCTATGGGCAGTGCTTGAAATTTGTGGAATGTTAGTATTTGAGTGCCTAACATGCTGCGGTGCTGTAATGCTTTGAGACATAAATTTAATTTGTTTAGGAACGTATTGGTTTGCTGTGGGAAATATGCAAAGAAAGTCTTGAGACTGCCATCGACGGCGGAAGATCATCACAATATTCAAAATGTAAGCAAAGTGGATGACGCCCACATCTTTAAAAAAATAAAAAAAAAACTTCCTGAATTTTACTAAAGAGCTAGAAGCAGTTGGCTAGAAGGCTAGGATAATGCCAGTAGAGATTGGTGCTAGAGCATTTGTGAGAGTCAACAGTCTACGGTTTTCTGATGGCACTCTCAACTAACGGCAGCAACTAAAAAAAAAAACAACTTTAGACGAGCCGCCAAAATATCAGGAACTGGTTTCCGTTAGATTTAGAGTGGGAGAAATAAGCAGATGCTCCATCAAAAAATAACTTTGCTTTAGATCTAGATAGTTGACAAGGTTTAAGGTGTTAGGTATCCATAGTTCCTGACTTCGATTCTCAAGCGGCCAAGACAAAAGTAATGATAGGTACCTGAGAGTTTGCATCTAGACGTGGTCACGTGACCTTGGTTTGTCAGGAGTTGGGGGCTGGAACACGTGACATGAAGAGCTACAGGGGAAGGGGGGGGGAGGGAGGCTCGTTAGCCCATCAGCCATCTTGGATTTCCTCCGATATGGGCTTCGTTCTTCTGAGAGGGCTCGCAGCGCATAGAATCTAGTATCTAACGACCTTTATTTGATTAATGACATTTTCTACAAGCCCTAACACATGAAAAAGTTGACTGTGTGTAAATGTGACTTCCCTGATTTTAAGAGGTAAAGGTAAAGACACTACATTTTCCTGTGTGTTCATTTGGCTACATTCATTTCTTGTTTTGATATGATTTTATTTCTTCGTGTATTATAGCTTGTTTTCTTCGTTTCGCTTTATTGTTTTCAATTTTGTGTGATATGGTATTGATTTATGATAAACGTTCGTTCCTTTTTCTAAAAGTAAAATTGTTCATTTTGTTCCAATAGAGTCAAAAGAGATTTCAAAAATTTATTACATGTTCGCTGTTTTTTTTTTTTTCGATTGAAAACAGCAGAAACTTTTTTTTCTCAGAACTAGAGCTAATATCAAATCTGACTGAACCAAAATGGAACGAGAACTTTTTCCTGGAATGCAAAGCCAGTGGCGGCGTAGAACTTAAGGAAACAATCCAGTGGTATAGGAAATTTCTCTATAAAAGAGACCGAGTGAAGTTGACTATAGGCTCCCTCAAAGTACTCCATTCTTCCCGCGGTGTGGAGATCAGAAACAGCAGAGAATACGGAGAATTTACATCACAGCTGTGGATAAGAAAGCTCACGCCAGAGTTTATGGGATTTTACTGGTGTAAGGCCCTCCGCCTGAAAACGTCTAGCTTTGAACTTTGGTTGGATAATTTCACTGAAGGTACGTTTGAACAAAATAATTAATCCTTTTTTTATCTTTACAGCCTTCATTGGAGGTCTACACTTGTGCGGAAATTGAAAACATACTCTTGCATATTTTTTTATATCAAATAATCGAGACGTTGCGAGTAAAGACAGGTCAACATTTATAATTGAATGTTCTATAGAGGAGACACAATATAATTTTAATGAGATACAAATTTATAATTATGTTCGAAGTCTGTAAAAGCATACATGGTGTTTATGGCTTCCGTTGAAACAAATACCGAGTTATAAATGATCTGTTAAATAATTATCAAGCAATGTAAACAGATGTCCTTATGCACTTTTTCTTTATCTGCAGCAAAATCTACCACTACAGTCAAGGCAGTAACAAGTACAAACCTACCGTCCAGTATACCCACAAGTAAAATTTTTAAAATTTATCATGATAGTATGAAGAAAAACCGAGGACGTTAAAATTGATAATCATACACGTCAAGATAAAAAAATTGCTGTCAGAAGGAAAAAATCAAACTACTCTTAGGGCAGTAAAAGTCTGTATTATCAGTCTGTGATGGACTTACTAGAGAGTCATTTTGAAACATTTGATCCTACAACTTTAGTGAAACTGCGGTGAAGGACAATAGAGTCTGCCTCATTTTTATATTATCATTTTTGAAGCATTAAGAAAAGGGCTCCTACGAATTCATTATAAAGTGAAACTTGGCTGATTTTGAGAAGAATAGATAAATACTTGTCGATGCCTCTATTTTCATTTAGCTCTTTTTAATTCTTGTTTTCAAATTTCTTCTACACCTTCGTTTATTACAATTTACACTATTTTTTTCTCTTGATTTTTTTCCATTGGTTTAATACTTTATATATGTACGATGCGATTTAATTTGCTTTTTTTTTAAAGTGAAATTGTTCATTCTTTTACCCATGAAAGTCACAAATTTTATTAAACGTTCACTCAGCAGTTTTTCTTTTCAATTGAAAACAGCAATAAATTTTTTCCGGGATAAAGACCATTAAACATTAATGATTGAATTATGTATAGAGAAGGACACAATATATAGAGAGATACAAAGTCATAGCTGTGTTAAAATTGTACAAAATATATATTGTTTCCATTGGGCAAAGCATTAGTTCTAAATGATCTGTTACATTACAAGCAATTTACAATGATTTTTCTATGTAATTTTTCTCTATCTGCAGCAAAACCTACCACTACAGTCAAGGCAGTAACAAGTACAAACCTACCGTCCAGTATACCCACAAGTAAATCTTTAAAAGTTAACATGATAGTATGAAGAAAAATCCGGTACGTTAAGTTTGATAATTATGCACGTCAAGATACACATAGAGGCCCGAAGAAAAAAAACAACTACCCCTAGGGCAGTAAAAGTCTGTACAGGCAGTTTGTGATTGACTTTTTAGAAAGACTTTTCGAAATATTTGATCCTACAACTTTATTCTAACCGCAGATTCATGGGGAAAATACATCGGTTTCATTATATCCTTTTTCATTTTCAAAGCATTTCCAAGAAGGCTCCTACAAAATCAGGATTATGTGTGAATTCCATGATTTAGCTCATCTTTACAGCTTTTATTGGAGGTCTCGCAACATCCTTGTATAGATTTAAAACATGCTTGTTCTTGTATTTTTTATCAAATAACGAAGACGATGCTGATAAAAGCAAGACAACAATTTCGCGTTTTTGTAAACAGAGTTGCGTTTGGTCTTGTTATTCTGACACGAGATTTTTCTGTTACGTTAGTCTCATGAAAAATGTTGAAACTTGTTAGCTTGTGAATCGTAGTAGTCGACAACAACAATGTTCTTTTTCTAGATAAAGCGCCCGTTAGATCGATCTCAAACCTGATACGAAGATTTTTCGTTTCATCATTCAATGATTACTTGCTACTAAGAATTCTTATTTTTCGACATTCTTATGTTTCTTGATATTAAAAGACGGCTCAAACATATTGATGAAGAATCCTTTTGCACTTCAACATGATAGCAAATAAAACAAATTTAAGAAAAAAACATTACAACTATGTTAGATAGCAGAATAAATAGGCTTATGTTTTTTTATGCAATAGTTGTAATATCGTAGACGAAAATTCCTCTCTTCATCAATCAACAGGTGTCGTAACAAGTACGAAATCTCCAGCCAGACCGACCAGTGTGCCACCTTCACCCCCAGTGGGTCAGTATCGTTTGAATGAAACTAATGTTTAAAAACCACGATACTTCGTCGCCCTTATCACGTAAGGGCGTATGCGCAATGTCGTCCTTTTCTATGAGAGAGATTTACTTGAGAACTGTTTCTATGAAAACGAAAAATAAGACAGTAGAATTTTATCCAATACCTCGGTCAGTTTTAACAGTATCTCCAAGCCGACATGACATAATGGAGATCAAGCCGTGAGGAAATGGGTGGTATCGATAACTCACAACCGCCATTTTTTGTACAGACGCCCTTAAGTGATGTGGACGACGACTAGTTCTGACCTCATCTACGTCACAACTTGAGAAATCTACGTCACAACTTGAGAAATCTATGTCATAACTTGGGAAATCTACGTCACAACTTGGGAAATCTACGTCACAACTTGAGATAACTACGTCACAACTTGGGAAATCTACGTCATAACTTGGGAAACACCAATCTCTTCCGCTTTAATTTCTTGGAAATTGCGCGCTCCTTCGGTTAGCACGCAGGAAAAAAAGTATTAGACAGCTTAAAGTAAACGCTCTTATCCAAGCTATTCAATGCACATTTATTCAGTCAATACATAGTCATATAAGTACATATTTTGAAATTAGACAGATTTTAACATAAGGAATATTATGCTAAAATATACTATCACAGATTCCTTGGACCCCGCCCCCTTTCAACAGATATTCCGCACGAATAGGTAGATATAGACTAGAAACACTAGTGCTTTAAATAATTAACTAATTTAAAAGCCTATAGCCTAAACTTTCCGCGTTATTTTGAGAAACAAATAAAAATGATTCACCATAACTGAAAAATGATTCGATTGAGTGGATAGTGTCGCCTATGTTAGGTAAAAAGGTTTTTTTTTCGTATTTTTAAAAAAAATACCTATTAGAAAAGCTTTTCTCAGCAAACCGCTAAAGTTCATATCGCTTGTATTTTGTGTAAGTATTCTTTGGTAATCAGATCATTACCTTCACAATAGGGGTGGAGAGGTAGTGTCTTTGCAATCTTATTTAAAGGTAAATAAGATAAGATAAGATAGATAAAATAAAATACATTTTATTCATCCCTTGGGAAATTTGTTTTCACAGTTGCATACCACATATAAATGTATTTATACATATTAAACGCGTAAAGTGCATTTTATAAGTGCCTAGTCCCCTAATATGCTAGCTATTAAGTGCTTTAAATGGCCGAACAGCCCATTACCAACCATTTTACCTTATGAACGTATTCACAACACTAAAAGAAACATCTTATTTTCCTCCGTGTGCATCTTTAGATCAAGTAAAAGTGTGTACCGAGTTAAGCTCCTGTCAAGCCAAGCTGGGTTTCCGTGTTGACTTGGAGAATGTCCTTCCAGCTGTGTCAAATCTCTGCCGGTATTGACATTAGTTACTGTTGCTTTCGTTGTGGTAAAAAAAGTTTTAAAAAAAACCAATAAGTTAGTACCGTCTATCATGAGTTTTAGTACAAAAATTAGATGGTTTTGTTTTGGTTTGGTTTATCTCCTACTAACACTGCTACTACCATCACTACTACTAC
>BMAT01004610.1:15636-25905 GCA_019649035.1 Elysia marginata
CTTTCTGTTGTGAAGTTTACTATAAACAACTGACTGTCCGTTGTGAAGATTACTATAAACAGCTGGCTTTCCGTTGTGAAGTTTACTATAAACAGCTGGCTTTCTGTTGTGAAGATTATTATAAACAGCTTACTGTCCGTTGTGAAGTGTTTACTGTAAACAACTGACTGTCCGCTGTGAAGTTTACTATAAACAACTGACTGTCCGTTGTGAAGTTTACTGTAAACAGCTTACTTTCCGTTGTGAAGTGCTTACTCTAAACAACTGACTGTCTGTTGTGAAGTTTACTATAAACAACTGACTGTCCGTAGTGAAGTTTACTGTAAACAGCTGACTGTCTGTTGTGAAGTGTTTACAGTAAACAACTGGCTTTGCATTGTGAAATTAACTATAAACAACTGACTGTCCGTTGTGAAGTTTATTATAAACAACTGACTGTCCGTTGTGAAGTGTTTACTATAAACAACTGACTGTCCCTAGTGAAGTTTACTGTCAACAACTGGCTGTCCATTGTGAAATTAACTATAAACAACTGACTTCCTGTTCTGAAGTTTACTGTAAACAACTGACTGTCCGTTGTGAAGTTTACTGTAAACAGCTGACTGTCCGTTGTGAAGTGTTTACTGTAAACAGCTGACTGTCCGTTGTGAAGTTTACTATAAACAACTGACTGTCCGTTGTGAAGTGTTTACTATAAACAACTGACTGTCCATTGTGAAATTAGCTATAAACAACTGACTTTCTATTGTGAAGTTTTCTATAAACAGCTGATTGTCCGTTGTAAAGTTTACTGTTATATCTTTGCGGCTAACTCGTTTGGGTATGATAAAGAAACTCGCCAACGAGTATAGTGTTTCGTTGGCTTGCCTATCTTTTTCTAACAACTCGCAAGTTTAATGATGCACATAAACATTTTTATAAAATGCAGGATTCCTTCCTCTTTTAAATAACCAAAATTGGTATTTACCATAATGACATATACCTGTATTTATTTGAGGGTGCTAAATAACATCTCGTGAGCTTCATGAAATTTTTACAATATTCTTATAGCAAGGTAATCAGTAAAACTTTGGCAAAAGTTCAATAAGAAGATTAGATATCGACCGATACAGCATACAAAAGATTCTTCGTGTCTGTGAGTGAGAAAAGAAGTTGACAAACGTTACATTGTTAATTCTCATATCATTTCTTTCAATCTTTTATTACATTGGGAAACTTTCTTTCTTTAGTTTCTTTGATTAATTCCGAGGTTTACAAAAATCTGCAAATACTTCTCAATGTTTTGGGCTCTATCGCTCGACTGCACATTTGCTTACATAATCGGAGCAAACTTAATCATCGCGTCTAGTGCACGCTCGTGCTTTAAGCTCCGGTAAGAAGGAGGATTGGGTTTTTTTTTCGATGCAATTTCAGTCTCCATCCTAATTACATTCTTATTTTTAACCCTCCTTAATTTTATTACGCTGAGCTTCTCTCTTTCGCCCATGCTGAAAGTCTAAAGTGAGACATCTTTCATTAATTCCTCGCCTAGAACTCCATACGAAGGAATGACGCGCGTCTGTTCCGCTACGGGAAGCGGCTGATGAAGGAAGACCTCAAAAGGGAGGTCATCTCCGAGCAAAAGCAATCTAAGATAGAGGAGTTAGAGAGAGCGAGCATCGAGCAAAAGGCGGCTGTTAAAGACTATACCGAGAGATGCGAGGTAATCACTGTATCTAAATACCGCAGAAACGTAAAAAAAATATTTATTTGTATTGCCCCAAAGCCTGACGAAAAAAAATCTTACAGAGCTCACCTAACGCCAGTATAACGTTGCACTACCACAGTGGATCAGGCACACGTCTTATTTTGGCTTTTTTTTTATGTTAAATAAATTTTTAAGTTTTTCGTACGCCATTATTATAAAATATTGCAAACTGAAAAAAAGACTGGCTCTACTTTTCTTTTGTAACTTAAAAGATTCCGCTTAGAAAAATAAATAATTGAATGCGGTTTAATGTAATCTATATAAAAAAAATTAATGTATGTTTAATAAACGGCTGGAACCTAGGCCGCCGTAGGACAGGCCGAGCATTCCAACATGAGTAGATATCATATTCCCTATATTTTGTATGTAACTTTGTTTTTGCCGACCTATTAACAGGAAAGCACTACTTGAGTTCTCATGTACCCTAACAATACTACAAAATTAAAAGAAATAGATCATTAGAACTCTCATGCACCAGCCTGTTTACATTTTGACTGACGGGCCTTTTGAGTATGGTGGCCTAGGCTCGAATTAAAAAATAGCCTGACTAACGTTTATGAGATTTTCCCTGGGTGCCTCTCAATGTTTTATTCGCCATGGGTGCTAACCGCGCAGTAGTTGCCTTGAGCATACAGTTGCTGCTAGCGACAGTGGATCTTTCAAAGTGTTGTTGGAGTTTCACAAGCAGCATCGCGAGGCATGTTTTATACTGACTCAAACCAGAATGATTATGAAGACTGCTACAATGAATGATACAGCTTATATTCTTGCTCTGCTTAAACATATAAATTAGGTGTACCTTTTTTTACCTAAATCATAGCTGCCGAATAGTTGGATGTAGACCAGATTCATTATAAAAAAAATTGAGAGCAAAGCCTTCGAATTCATTAACAGAGTATGTTCAAATTGGCTGTAACATAGTAACAATGATAAGGAATTTGGCATAGGATTATGTGTGTCATGTTTGTTGACATAATTAAATCAAAACGAAAGAATTATTAGCGATCTGAGATTTCTTCAGTAACAATGATATTAAGAAAAGAAAATGTCCCAACTATTTAAAATATTTCAGAATGAGTCCCGCGGACGCCTAAATACGTTTAAGTTCTTGGCTACTAAGAAAGATATCAAGACTGTTTTCGCCAGAGACTTGGGCTGCTTTCGCAGAGCGTTCTAACAATCCTTCGAAAAACCGTGATACATAATTCATAACCTGTTATAACTACAAAGAGCTTGACAACTCACAACCCATTCATAGCATAGATATTTTTTTACGTTTTCGTCACAAGTTGCTGGATTGGACGTCATTGTAGCGATCATCATCAGTTTTAAAGGAGTCTACGGTATCAGTGGCTTGTCAGTTATGCAAGTCTATAAAGTTACATGAGATTGTTATTATATACCATGACAGCCAAAATTTCCCAATGCTAACAATTGTGTGCATGTGTGCTAAATATTAATTATAACAAAACCTTTATGTTACCGTCCCAGGCATACTTGCACAAGCAAGTCCAGGTGGAGGATCAGCAAAGCCGGCATGTTGCTGCCAAGCTAGTCTACAGGAACCTCAAGAGGGTGTTAGCTGAACTCGAACAGGTGATTGATTGAACTAGATTGTGAGCCAGAGAAAATTTTTCACAAAGTTTTCAAGAGACCTGAAAGTAAAAAGAAAAAGAGATATAAAGAACGATGGATGAAGAGACAAACAGAGTGGCAGACAGGCAGACAGATAGATAGATAGCAAGATAGAGATGAATAGAAAGATATAGATTGACAGATAGTAGATACATAGATAGATGGGGTAGATGGATAGATTTATAGATAGATATACTGATTGATTGATAGATAGATAAATAGATAGATACAAAGACAGATGGATAGATAGATTGATAGATAGATAAATAGAGACACAGACAGATAGATAGATAGATAGATATAAAGATAGATCGATCGATCGATCGATAGATAGATAGATAGATAGATAGATAGATGGATAGATAGATAGATAGATAGATAGATAGATAGATAGAGAGATAGATATATAGATAGATTCCCATATTTAGTGCACAGCGATCATTAATTCGAAAATGTGTCATCTGTAATTGAAACCCTATTTCTTTTGTTCCCAGGACTTGATGCAGTTTCCATTTAAGATCAAAGACATAGAGACGAAAATCACAGAGAGGAAGAAGGAGCTGCTGGACTTCCAAGAACTCAAAGCTGGAGCGCTGAGGTTTCTCAAGATCGAAGGGGTCAGTTTAGAGCATTGACCCAAGCAAAATAACTACAGTTCAGAAAAATGCAATTCCTTTCATATACAGCAATTTTTACTTCAATATATTTAAGTCGATCAATGGCGTAATAAATTCCTTTTGATAGGTAATGAAGGCGATGGTTTCGGACGCGGTGGATGTGATGACGATGGTGTTGGCGAAAATGGTGACAAGGTCGTAGAAATGGCGGAAAGTAGTCGTGATTAGGCCAGTGGTGGTGGATGGTACTTGGTTGTCAAGGTCTAGCATAATGGTGAAGATACTGATATTGATGATATAGATAATGATGGTGGTGATGATGGTAATGATAATTGGTGTTAGCTGCGGTTGTAATGGTGATTGGGGTTAGCTATGATGGTAATGAAGATCGAGGTTACCTATGAATCTAATTGTGATTGGGGTTAGCAATGATGCTAATGATGACTTGGATTAGCCATGATGGTAATGATGATTGCTGTTAGATGCGGTTGTAATGGTGATTAGGATATGCTATGATGGTAATGGTGCTTGGGATCACCTATGATGGTAATGGTGATTGAGATTGGCTATGATGCTAATGGGGACTGGGATTAGCTATGATGATAATGATGGTTGTTGGAAACTTTGATGGTAATGGTGATTGGAAGTAGCTGTTATGGCTGATTGTAAATATCTATGATGATTGAGGGTTAGCTATGACAATTTGGTGGTTGGGGGTAGATGTTATGGTAATCGTGATTGGAGGTAGCTATGATAATAATGCTGATTAGAGTTAGTTATGATGAAAATGGTGGTTGTGGGTAACTTTGAAGGTTATGACGATTGCATGTAGCAACTATCGCAATGGTGATAATGACTAGCTATGGTCGTAACGGTGATAGGGGTAGCTCTGATGATAATGGTGATTTGAGGTTCCTTGATGGTAATGGTGATTTGAGGTTCCTTGATGATAATGGTGATTCGAGGTTCCTGGATGGTAATGGTGATTTGAGGTTCCTTGATGATAATGGTGATTTGAGGTTCCTGGATGGTAATGGTGATTTGAGGTACCTTGATGATAATGGTGAGTTGAGGTACGTTGATGGTAATGGTGATTTGAGGTTCCTTGATGATAATGGTGATTTGAGGTTCCTGGATGGTAATGGTAATTTGAGGTACCTTGATGATAATGGTGATTTGAGGTACCTTGATGGTAATGGTGATTTGAGGTTCCTTGATGATAACGGTGATTTGGGGTAAGCTATGATGGCAAGGTTGCTTTAGGATAACTTTGATGGTGATATTGATTAGGGGAAGGTATGACTATAGTGGTTGGCAACCTAGTCTTTTGTATAGCCACAAACTTAAGCTTTAAAAGTATTAGGCTTTTTTCCTGATTTAAATACAACGTAGGCTTTCACTTTTCTGGGCTTTTGTAAATGTTCAAGCTATACAAGAGAGAATTGCCTAGGGCACGATATTTTTTTAAACGCTTGTAGAATGTTTGAATATAAACACACCAACTGGTGGTCTAATAAGCAAAACACGCCAGCTAGTTGTCTAATAAACAATACATGCCACTTCTGGCCTAGTGAATTAATTAATGAATTTTTTATTTATAACCATTGTACACTCGAAAAATATTTGACCTAATAGCAAAGGTTTCTGGTGTTTTTTTAACGTTATTTTAAATCATCACCTATTTCATTGATTTTTCCGAACCATAAAAGGCGAGAAAGGTTTCTGGAAGTTACCTTTCTTTCAATATGCTCGCAACTTGCTTTTCAATCTTTAAACAAGTTTATTTTTAAGTTGGACCTTATCTGTTTTGTAGGGTTTGGAATAATGGCGCAAATAGACATGATCTGGTGATACGAAATACAAAGTGTGAGCATGTGAATTTGATGAAAACATCATTTAGGATGGTATTTTTAATGACATTGTTAAATCCTACTACTTTTCTTTCGTGTCTGAAAAATATGTTCTACCTTAAATGCTGAAAAGGGTGTCATGGACAAACGCGTGACACCTATTTTTAAAGTTCGAGATTTTATATCAAGACAACTTATCACCACTTTTTCTCCAAAGTTTTAGACATCGTTTCTGTGTATATGATATAACTGTAGGTGTAACTGTGATATAAATATAAAAGGAAAAGAAGAAAATCCACAATTTTTGCTCTTTTTCAACGTATCTAAAATCACCTATACCGCGTATTCTAATAGAATCCGAAAATTGAAGAAACACTGTGTATAAACTGTGTTTTGTTTTCTGTGCTCATTTGGCTTTGTGTGCTGACCAGGCTCAACTGGCGCCCCTGGACGAAGAGCTGGCCATCATCAACGCTCACTTCGAGAAGATCATCGCCCTTAACAAGCGAGAGCTGGAGGAGAGAAGGAAGGCTAACAGTTTGGCGAAGTTTCTCGCTGACAGAGTACGTAAAACTAGACAAGTCGTAATGGACCTTTAAGCTAATAACCCGCATATTCACGCAAGTTCGACCCTTTTTCGAAAGGGGGCTGAAAATTTAAAAAAAGAAGAAAAAAAGAAAATTGAGGGGGAAAATAGGGGATTGGTTGATTGAAGGGTAATTTTACAAGCCCAATTCCACTTCAAAGGTGCTCTCAGGGCTTAGGTCCCAATGACAATTTACGGGCTGCCACCCAGAGACTAGCGGGGATACCATGACTTAGCCTCAGCCGGTCACATTATACTGACACCGACCCAACCAGTAGGGGCCCGGACGGTGCTCGGCTGTGTTTCGAACCCGCGACCTCTTGGCCACGGAGCGAAGCCACTACCAACTGAGCTATCTAAGCCCCCCGAAAATAGGGAAAACGAGAGGGGAAAAAGATTACCTTATACCCTTATAAGTGGTGCTTAGGAAAAAAGCACAGCTCTAGTGCAAACGATATAATCAGAAATATATTAAATGGTTCTGTAACTGTAAGCCTCAAGGTAAAGCCGGCTAATGGCCGACTGAGCTCAAAACTAGAGTCACATAGCTTGGAGAGATTGAACAGTCAGACTGTCCAATATCTAGATCTAAGATACTTAGAAAATAACTAAAAATGAAGATAAATGTTAAACTAGAGAGTACTTATCTTGAAAAAAATCCTTAGAAAAGAAGAAATCAATTTGCCCTTGAAAGGAGAGCCAAATTATACGTTTTTATTTCCGTCGCGTTTAAAATGGTGTTCATGAAATTCATAATGATCTTAACGTAATGGCTTCCTAATAACACCGAAATAAAATCTAACGTTAAATTGCAACAAAAATACTTTCCAAGCACCATTTAGTGTGGCGTCGTGGTATAGTGGTAGAAGCTCGGCTTTCGTGTGAGAGGTTTCGGGATTCAAGTCCTACATTTAAAGGCTGTTGACACCTATTTCTCCGCCTTACTAATACGTTAAAGGAGTACCCGACTATAGACAGAATGCTAAAGGGAGGCGCTTTAAAATGCTGAGCTCCTCTTTGAGTTCACAAGGTATTTGACTGTTAATGGCTTATGGGGGAACCCAAATAATTCGCTTAGAGCATTTTAGAGATTAGAGACTGTATAAAAACGCTGTTTACTTTACAATTTCTGTTTGACCACCCACCATTTTCAACTTTCTGTACTGTAGCCCAGGATTATAATGTGCATACTATAATAATTATAACTCTTTGCAGGAAGCACACGTGTTCAATTTCACTGGGAGTTCAAGTAAGTCAAATTTTTATTATGATATTTTTATTCTACTCCTTGCTATAAATCAACAGCTGTAAAAGCTGAAACACAGGATGGTCAACCGAAAACCATTTAAACTGTAACGCTGACGCGCTCGTCCTTCTCGTATCTCATTTGAGTTTTAGTCATGTTATTCCTTTTGTTGCATAGTGTCCACCATAGTGTTTTCGAGAACTACCAAAAATTACCCTTTAAGAAAATAAATAGTTTTATTTCACAAGTGCAATCTTGTGGTACCCATTTTTACCTTTGGAAAGCAAGTGGAGCCTACTCTTCCATTTTAATATTAAACATGTGCATACCGTTTTGAAAGCTAGATTACTGAAATGAAAGCTAATCTTCAACTTGATGGCGTTCACTCAGGTAGATACAAAGTTTCATAAATCATCAGCCTGAGTGCATGGCGTCCACTCCATGAACAAACCAACCCCTTCTAAATGATGGAATATGAAAATTTTAACTTTATAAGTTGATTACTTATGCTAAAATGAACTTACACAGCAAGTTTCATCCATATTCCAACATTTCTCTGGCCTCATGTAACAAAGGGTCAGATATGAGTTTTGAACTAGTTAGTAGGTCGACCAAAAAGACAAAATTAATTGTCTCGCCACGATTTATGGCTTGTGAAATGGGGAGTTTTCGTTAGTTGGCCTCGTGCAGTTTTGTTTGTTTCTTGCTTGTTCCTCAAGTGAGAATGGGTTGGGTTTTTGCTGTTTATGATAATCTAGTTCGGCTGCCTGATCATTTTTTTGTGTAGAACTTTGAAAATCAAAAGTTTTACTTTTACATGTATTTTTGTTTCTTTAGATTAATTCCATTTTTATTCTGCTATGTTTGTGCTTGTTATAAGCTTTGTTAGTGTTTTAGTAAGTGTTATGTTTTTGTCTATGTGTGTGGAGGTGTATCACGAGGAGGTAGCACAAGAATGGAATTTACAAATTCGAAAAGAGGCTATTTCTTACACTGACTATATTTAGAGGGTGTTAAGCTACACTTTATGCCATTACACATGAGAGTTGTTCTGCTGTTTTCCTTTTTTCATTTTGATATAAAAAAGGGCAAATTTGGTCTTAACATTTGAAGCTCGACTGAAACACATGAAAACATTAACATTTCAATGAAATTGGGGTGTACACTTTTTTATGACTTTCAACACTTATCGCTGTTAGTATTAATAATAATAATAATGAAGTTATTTTCTAGCGCCTCTTCCTACATGTACGCTCGAAGCTCTTTACAACAGTATATCTACCCAAACAAACAATGCTGACATAATGACAATTTTTTACAAAACATAATCCATTTACAATTCAAAACAAACAGAAGAAAAAGAAAAGGTGCATGTGCAAAATTAAAGAAAAAAAGGATATACATTGGCCATCGGTAGTCGCATACATTTAGTGGTACGCGTGCTCTTCTTTCTCCACTGCTTTGTTTTCTAAACACAAAATTCTAATTTTGTTATTCAAAATTGCTTAGTAATGAAAAAAAGATTGAACCCACATTTTTTTTTAATAAAGAATTGTATTGTCTTGTTTTGACACCAAAATTAACCAATACTGTTTAGCTAAACTTACGTGTATAAATTTTGGATCCATATAAAAAAAAACAATGACCATAAGTACATAGGGGATGAGCATTTTTTGTTATAAATCAAGAGAGCTGAATCTAATTCAAGAATCAGTGATAAAAAAGTGCTGGTTTGAGTTTACACGAGAACTTAGAGTTTAACAAAAGGAAAACAATTTTATGTAAATTCGTATAGGTATTTTTATTACAGTTTTTTAATCTTTCGACTATGCTGCCTACAAGTACAAGAAAATCGTCGTTTACAATATAAAACAAAGCAAACCGGTTGATATCCGATAAATGATAACTATGAAATAGTCGGTGAAAAGAGGGTAGACCGCACCCAAGACAGGGCGTATCTTCGTGTTTCCATGCGACGCCAGCCCTGGCGGTGTTGAATCTTTCCTGAATATTAATTTGTCATGCTTGACATTTCACTCATGTTTTAAACAACCCGCATTTCAGTATTTTTTGTACATCTTATTCGAAGTTTTTGTTTTTGTTTTAAAAAGTTTAATAAAACCTGAAGTTATTATAATGGCTATGTCATTGTAGGTTTTATAAGTGACGAGAGTTTAATTGTTTAAATGGGTTAAAATGTTTTTTGTAGAATATTGATGCATCTTTATTTCTAATGAGCACTAGAGCGTTGAGTAATTTTATTTGAAAAGAAATGATTTAGTGGCTCTTAAAATTTTAAAATCGGTTTCATTTTATGTAAGGAAAAAAGCAAGCCTTGCAATAACAATGTATAGTGAAAGTATTGTCTTTGATTTGAGCTTAGTACAATTGTTTCCATAACATCCTTTTTTGTTAGTTGTTAACACTTGACTACTTTTTTTCGAAATGTCTTTCACAATAAAATATCGTTTTAAACAAGAGTACTTAATAAACAAAATAAGGGCTGATTCTAAGTGAGAACAAGAATATAAAAAAACGGCATTTTGCTCAACTTGCACATCAACCTGTCACAACCTCCTCTTTCTGCT
>BMAT01004610.1:42002-54888 GCA_019649035.1 Elysia marginata
TTTTCAAAAGATACAAATAATTTTTTTTACGTTTAGAAGCTTAAAAATAATCTAAACAGCTACGCTTTTGAAGATCTAAATTGCGACTTTTGACTCATTTTCCCTGAACTCATCATCACCATAATCATCATTATCACAGCAGCAGCAGCAGCAACAGCATCATAATTATCATCATTATCACAGCAGCAATAGCATCATAATCATTATCCTCGCCATCATCATCATCATCATCATCATCATAATCATTATCCTCACCATCATAATCATCATCATCATCATCATCATCATCATCACAGCATCATAATCATTATCATCGGGAGCATCATCATCATCATAATCATTATCCTCATCATCATCATCATCATCATCATCATCATCATCATCATCCTTATAATCATCATCCTTATAATCATCATCATCATCATCATCATCATCATCATCATAATCATTATCCTCATCATCACCAACATCATCATAACCATCATCATCATCATTATCAACAACCCTATCTTCATATTCATTATCATCATCATTTATTAACACCATCACCCTTGGCACCTATCACCCAGTCCTTGGTGTGTTTTTTTTTCCTCTTATAGATCCCCCCCCACACACACACACACACCAACACCACCCGATAAGAAAAGACAACACATTTGGAGTAAAGTGAAACAAAAAACTAGGGCACATTAGAGAAATTTGACAGTATAATCGGTTGTTATCATCTCAAACTATACACCACGAACCACTTTCCACAATGAGAGACCAATAGGAGAACGAAAAAAATACTTTACAGAACTTAAGCAAGTACTTACAATTGGAAAATTTCAATGGTAGACTCCAAAACCCCCAACTTTTTTTTCAATAATAAAACAAATATTACCATTTTATAAAACTAACATTGATGTTTCTATATTAACTAAAAAACCCTTAAGTGGTCTCTACATCGTCTTACGATTTAAGCAACGGAGAAAAGTTTGGGCAATTAAAAAAAGATTAACCATATCTAAATTCAAATACTTAAAATCAACTTTAAACTCGTATCACAAAGAACAACTTGAATTCACGTAACCTTAAGCGCCTTCTCCGCCCTGAATTTAACATAACACGAAATTAAAAAAGAAAAAAAAAACAAGTTCAGGTCATGGCTTTTAAAAGATGTATACCTCCTTCCTAAAACCAAGAATATCCTAAGCTTTTTAGTAGTGCTTTTTTATATTTGTATTTAAATATTAGTTCTTAAACTTTTCCCTCTTCAAGCTTAATGTCTTATGAAGCTATTTTAATACGCTTACAATAACATTTCTATTCATTATGATTAATTTTTATATCATCATAATTTTTTTCAAAAATATTCATGAACAGTCAGGCAAATGATGAACAATCAGGGAAATGGTAAAACATTTTGTATAGAGATCACATTTACCACTAGACAGGTATGCCTAAAATATTAACTGTAAGGTGAAAAAAATGATTAGGGAGGACAATTTTGTTGAGAGAGAATTATCAACAAAGTCAGTTAAAGAATAGCTACTAATACTTTATATACAACGCATTTTTTCCTTGATAGTTTTTAACATAATGATTTGCAGATTGAACAGTGAAACAAAACACGAATAAGGTCTAGGCAGTCTAAGCATTATATGGGCGGGGTAAGGAGGGGAGGCGGGGCGGATGACAGATTGCTTCGAATCTGATATGTATCTGTATATTATAAGAGTGGTCGTAATGTGTACAAAATAATAATAGTTACCTATACTCGTCCTAAAGTTACATTAGCCCCTTTTCGTTATAAAATAATGTCTCGCACGCCTGGGTTTGGTGCACACAAATTGCATTCAACTTTCACATTATTCAATATGTTAATTGAACTTAATATTCATTAGCTTTCATCTTTACAGCGAGATCTGATATAGACGGAGTTGGTCAATAACTGGAAAATATTTCTTAATTTTATCATTTGATTCTGAAGATTACTTTTATCAACGCGAACTTCTCCTTTTTAACATTTCTCTCCGATAAAAGAATGTTGAAAATGTTATAGACCTACTCTAAAACTGTTAATTAAGATGATTAATGTTTTAAGAAAAGAACGCCTTTTAAGATTATGTTCAACGCGTAAGAATCATAGGGCATGTCTAGCCATGAAAAGATTGCACTTCTTTCGTACGTAACCCGAGGTGTATAGTCTAGGTAGCGTACGTGCAGGAGTACATCTTTATTCTATTTTTCTGCATTCATTTCTTCTCTCATTTAGTAAAACGGTTTTGATAGACAGGTTCTGGGTTTTTCGTAGCCTCGGGCGAGCTTTTTCTGAAGTTTAAACTTGCAAATGAACTGTCAATTAGATTCACAACCACTCGATCAATTTTGACAGACTTGCTATATTTCTTCTAATCCTGCAAACTAACCAAAGGCAAATGTAAAGTAAAAAGAGTTTGGCAACAGGGAGAACTAAGAGATAAACACTTTAAAGAAAAAAAAAGCAGTCGATATATTGATCATTAAAATTTACAAGTATTAAGTGAAATCTTGTAGCCCAGAAATTTTGTTCATTTGTAAAAGTGAATATTACATATCGGTGCATCGGTATACTTCAGTTCCCATTCTTCCTTCACTGACGTGAATTTTTTGTTCTATTTCGCAGCTCGACTTGAGTTTATTATCTTGTGCTAATTACGCTATGTCTCTACTCTTAGGCCAAAATCATTGCAAGAAATCATGAAAACTACAAAGGTGAACGTTTTTTATTTAGAACGCTGAAACATTGTTAATAAAAAAAATTGGGAGGGGTTGAAGAAAGAACGAGATTATTTTAAGAAATCGATTATAGCGGAAAATATTATTTAAGGGATTTGTTTTGTCAAATTTTCAGAAAAAGTTAGTTAATTTCTTATAAAATACAAAATTTAAAAAGAGAAGTCAATACAGCATATAAAGGTTGACGAATAAGCACTGACGTTTTAATTTTGTTGTGTTAGGTGCAGCAATAAAATCCTATGAAAGAGTGCAGGCTATTGTATGCTTCATGTAGACTTATTAATATTTTCCTTCAAAAATCACTGTACTGGCTGCTTTGCGATGGAACTAATGTCACAGCTTCAATAGTTATTAGTAAACCCATGTCTCTTTTATTTCTGTTTTGTTGTAGTCTATCTTTTTTTTTTATTCAAAACTTTTAATTCTAAAAACTCTGTCAACAGGCCATAAGAATTACTACGGTGCATTTTCTTCAAACATTTTTTTTAACTAACCTTAATATCGAATACGTGGTGTTGGTTTAAGAAAGCGAAAAATAGTCACACACTAGCATGTAGTTGACCCGTTTGATAGCACCAAACATAAAAAATGATATAACACACTGTGTTATCATTCACCCTTCATTCATTCAAATAAAACCAACAGTTTTGACGAACTTAACACAATGACAGCTGCTGAAGAGAGGAGAGACGAAACACTGGGGGGTACTGCCCGTGGACTAAGACTTGTATGTAGAAGGTTTGACTGACACGTTGGCCGACCAAGCAGGGTCGGCGATGATGGGGTCCTGGGAGCTGTCTCTTGCGGTGGAGCTCCAGGTCACCAGACCACCTTGACTACAGCAGCATGGACTGGAGTAACGTCAAGGGAGGAGAGAGAGAGAAACTAAATTAAAATTTAAAATATAGAAAATTACACAACAATCGTTGTTAAATCTTAGCCCTACGTGCTTTATTTTAAAATATAACTGATAAACCTTTTGTTTTACTTTATAATGATTGATATCATATATAAAAATTAATAATATGTGAGATCACTATTTGAAAATTGGAATTCCCTAGATGAAAATGGTATTAATTATAGATCTACGTTCCTATGTCAATGCACAATTTCTTTGATAATAAAAAATTATAGTTGTTTTCAGAGCTGGGAAATCAATAATTAATTCTTTTAAAGCGGGTATGGTTCTCGAGGTGCTCTTTCAACGAGGGAACCGAGTCCAGTTTTTGGATTGGGTTAGCTTTGCTGCTGCGTCAACCAGGTGTGAACATTGCTATATTGTTGAATAGAATGATTTTATACCAACTTTGATTTCTGTAAGCGCCAATTATCTTTGCATAGTAAAATCAGACTGGCACAAAAAAATCAGCACCATAAGCTGACCAATGTTAAACAAATCCCAAGTGAGATGCTAAATATTATGAAAATTACTTTACGGAATCAAAAATCATTTGAATCATATAACTGCTTTGACACAATGGAGCGATATTGTGGCTTAACTTTGAAAAGAAGTTTGCCGCGGAATTCTACATGGTATTACGCACTGTTAAATTAAATTTGTCACAAGCTTCTTTCATAGCTCATATCTAATCTGCATTCTGATAAAATTATTACAGAGGAGGGCGTGATTTTGTTGTATGTGGTGCAGGACAACGCTTTTTAAATGATAGCAAAACAAAATGAATGGTTGAAACAGTCTTTTACCTAATATTCATTTTACACCATTGTGACTATTGAAAATTGTATTAACAAAAAAGGTCTTAAGAAATAAAAGAATGAAATGAAATCATACTGAATCATTTTTAACTTTATTTCTTGAACAATCCGTTTGGAATTTATGACAAAGCATTGTGATGCAAATTAAACAGCTGATAAACATAACAGTAAATCATAGTTAAGGTGTTTTTTTTGCCTTATATTTAAATAAAAACCTTTTCCATCATAAAAAACGACATATTTACGACCTTTCATAATAGACTCAAATTTTTTGCGTAATGAGTGTGACCTAAATCTACCCTTTGGTGCAGAATTGTGCATCAAAAGTGTTCTGAGAACGTTTTATTCAAACAGCGTAATATTTTTCTCTATCATGCTACAGAAAAGGGTGAGCAATCTGCAAGAAGGAATGCGGAAAAGATTGTGCTTCCAAAGTTGTGACGTAGATTTAGGTCAGAACCATTTAATCACAGTTAAAAGCCTAATATTCTCACCTCACTGGAGTCCTGCTCGGCGCTCGATTCCGGCGAATCGACAACGGATCTTTTACCGATGCCCATCGAGTAACTGTATTTATCGATAGGACCGCTCTTGCCAAGACTCGCCAGGTAGTTTAACCTGTCCATCACGCGCTTCCCGATTCCCGCGAAGTACTTCAAGTTATCGTAGCTCCTCTTTCCGATCCCTGCTGTAAAACCGAGCGTGTCGAAACCCCGTCTTAACCTGTCGTCAAGGATGTTGCTTTGTGGTTCACTGTCTCTTTTGCCGATCGAGCCTGTGAAGCCGAGAGAATCGATTTCTCTCTTTCCAATGCCGCCTGTGAAACGAAAATCATCGAATCCCCTTTTACCAATACCCCCTGTGAAAGCAAAAGGATCTGCTGGTCTCTTGCTGACTCCGCCTAAGAGAGACAAAGAGTCACTTTTGCGCTTTCTTTTTGAGTCTGAAAAGGTGTTTGATTTTTTTCCTATTCCTCCAAAATATGACATGGAATCCATTGGCCGTTTACCTATTCCGCCATAATAGGACATTGAGTCCATTTGCCTTTTCCCTATACCACCAAAATAGGACATAGAGTCCATTTGTCTTTTGCCTATTCCGCCAAAATAAGACATAGAATCCGTTGGTCTTTTGCCTATTCCACCAAAGTAAGACATAGAGTCCATCGGTCTTTTGCCTATTCCACCAAAATAAGACATAGAGTCCATCGGTCTTTTACCTATTCCACCAAAATAAGACATAGAGTCCATCGGTCTTTTGCCTATTCCACCAAAATAAGACATGGAGTCCATTGACCTTTTTGCCTTTCCACCCAAATGCGACACAGCATCTACTGATCTTTTACCGATACCGCCATGAAATGCTAAAGAGTCCACTGATTTTTTGCCGATTCCACCGAAGTATGACATAGAATCCATCGGCCGCTTGCCTATTCCACCAAAGTATGACATGGAATCCATCGGTCTTTTCCCTATACCGCCGAAGTAAGGCATGGAATCCATTGGTCTCTTTCCTATACCACCAAAATAGGACATCGAATCTATACGCCTTTTATCCATCATGGCATCGTTGTTTTCGTCGACATCTTTTAAACTCTTTCCAATGCCCTCATGAAAACCCACAGCGTCGTATCCGCGTTTTCCAATGCCTCCATGAAAGGCAAAATGATCTACTCTCTTACTGGCGTCCCCGTCCTGGCTTACTCCTTCTTGCATAGATTCCGTGTCTCGTAGCTCTTCCTCCTGCGACTGGGGATCGAAGCTTTCTTTGTCGAGACTTTTGCCCAGTTTGTATGGCTCCGCGGCCGCTTTAACCTTCACTGCATCGGTGATTTCCTTGGCGACGTCATCTCCATCTAGCGCGTGTGTTGTGGGTGAGCTGTGTAAGATTACAAGGAGAATGTGAATAGCCAGTTGAAAAGTCCGGACTTGTATGCGCGGCTTGAACATGGCGGGCACTTG
This sequence comes from Elysia marginata, assembly GCA_019649035.1. Lineage (NCBI taxonomy): Eukaryota > Metazoa > Mollusca > Gastropoda > Plakobranchidae > Elysia > Elysia marginata. Next base: position 48,440 of record BMAT01004610.1, read on the forward strand.
GGGACAAAGCAATATCAGATGGTTGGTTTTCTGGGTGAATAGAATGAAATAAAACGCAGTGTTATTGTCTTTCCTCACAACTGTTTTTCTTGATATTGCTTCACATGTTTACGTCTAGACTATCCCAAGGCATTTGCTTTTAATACGAATTATTTGGCTGCTAGTGCAAACAAACAATTACTTGTTCTACAGGTTATTGCAACAGGCTGATGTCACCGAACTCAAGTGTAACACACGTATCTACACGTTGTTGTTGGATTAAAAAAGGATGTATTTAATCAGATGAATACAGACAATTTTGAAGAAAAAGACTAGATTAGGAGAAAAAAAATTATGTATGAAAGTGTTATATCGTGGAGATACGTGTTATGTTATGTGTCACATAGAAAGTACGCGGGAAATACCGATAATATATTTTATGTGGCTTAACCAAGGAAGATTAGGAATAAGATCTGAAAATTAATGGCGGAACTTTCATATATCCAATCCCAGTGAGATTTAATCAGTACTGCTAGCACACGGCGATTTGTGTACTGAAGTATGTCTGGAAAATATTTCAAAACAACATTATGATCGAAATGAAATTGGATTACTGGCTGAATCTATAACACAATCTTTTAAAGTTTTCATGATAGATATATAATTATACATTAAATACAAAACTATATATTCCGTTCTTTTCACTCGCTTTAGCAATTAAATTTCATTCATGCGAAAAATGCTATTTTATCTAGGTATAGATTGCCAAAATAAACGCTGTGGTTATTTTAGAGACACTACTCTTTTTGGCCTACCCATTTAAAAAAATGAAATTCGAAATATTCAAAAGAAAAAAACTTAAATCTCATTATTTTATCCATGTTTTATCGTTGCATAAGAACAAAAAAACAGTTTTTTGGTATATCTTACTTTTTATTTCCTTTTTTTTGGTTCGGAGCGGGGAAAATATTGCCATTTCTTCATAGTCTCTTTTACTTACATCCAATCTAAAAAGCACGTCTGCGTGATTTCATCGGGCGGTGGGTATACAAAAAAAAGCAGCGAATGGCAATTAGGGTTCGGATTAAGAATCCCACAATAAAAACTTGTTTCACGCCATACCGACTGAGCTATTATTTATTGGTCAATAGCAAAATTTGGAAAGTCAGACAAAAAAGTGCATTAGAAAGTGACTTTAATACGTATGCAAAAGGTGACCCTAGACTACAAACAGTTTATATTAGCACTTGTCTTTTAGTAGAATAGTACCGGGTGGTCTTGTGGATTCTGGTTACTGCGGTATGCCTGATGGCGTAGTCAACCGCATCTTCCGAGTTGCAACAAAGAAAGGTCAATGAGGTATTTAGCCTTTTTGATTACGATGATCATAAGAAGACCGTGACACAAGGTGTAAGGGTTGATTGGCCCAACAACCGAAGAGTGAATTCAGGCACTAATGTAGTCAGACTAATCAAATCAAATGGTTCAGACAAGATAAAACATAGGTGAGAAAGAGTGAGACAAAGCGAGAGAGAGACAAAGGAAAAAGCGAACATCGAACCAGGGACTTTAACGCGCTTGAGTCATTGAATCATAAGAGGTTGTAGGGTTTTGGGGATGAGAGAGGGAACCGCTTGGAGGATGCAAGAGGGCTTTGACCTCACTGTAATAAACCTAGCGTTCAGTCGTACTGAACATGGTCAAAGATGATAATCATGCAATCGTAATTGCCTCAGCCATGCGTTCTTTCTGCCCATTGCATCTTTTTTTTTCTGGAGGAAGCTCTATATGCGCTCGTTGGCTTGCCTGTCGCTTAGACATAATTATATCAGATCTTTTATCGAGTCTTATAAACAGCTTAGCGGTATGAAATGATATAGATCCCTGTTGACTAATGACGCAACACGTTACTGTAAGTCCACACGAAGAAGATGCTTCTGAACTTTTAGTTTTGAATTTATAGTTTATGCTCTTTTCAGGCTGTCAAAAACTCAAAGGGTTATTTTAATTTGATCTGGCTATGTTCCACATACAAAACCATGATTCTCAAGACATTGTTTAGAAAGGTGGTGTTCGAAACTTGACACTGTACTATTTTACAATTACTGAACATAATATTAAAAAAAATGCTTTAAGGGCAGTTTACAAATATAAGATCAACATGCTAGACTACACATGCTAGACTAACTACAGATAACACGAATTACATATCACGGTAAGCCTCCTTCAATACGTTTCGTTTTCCTATTCTCGCATCTTCATGATTCCTCTATGTTACAAATGGGCATTTGTAAACAGTGCTTTTTTTTAATTGCAATTCTCGGATTACCAAAAAAATTAGAATGCAAATCATGAACAAATCTGAGTATCTAAGGAAATGGACAGCTTTTAGAAACAGCATAGGTTTTTTTATTATTACACTGACCTCTGTTGCTGAAAGTCGGGAAAATAGTTCAGTCAATGTCAACCTAAAAAGCTTTGACGAAAAATGTCTGTAACATATTTTTATTTAATAGTATTAGGTCAGATTAGTTGGGAAAGCAACGTTAGGACACGAAAATCGAAACCCTGTTACCTATAAATGACTTCATAATACGCCATTCGTTAAAATGCAACATCAAAAAACAATTACGGGCATGTTCGCACGAAACCTATGCATGGTCCATTGTAACTTTTCAAGGCCTTTCCAACTAAATGCAAAACAAAATTCATAGCTTATTTCTACTGGCCAAAATGTGCCCGGTTTCAAGAAAAACCTAGAGTCCTCTTAACAAGTCAAAATAATTGTCGCAGAACTCTTAAGTTGAGGCCCCAAGTATCTTCGACAGGACTATCCTATGCGGCTACTTCAGGTAATTTCTTTCACTTTTTTCTTAGTTCTAGCACGAAGATATTGTGTTTCTAAGTAAAGGTTTCTAGGCTCGATGCATTAGAACATTTTAAAAATGGTTCCAAGAAATTACACAAGGTAAGGCAAAATAGTTACGAAAGGTTCTTTAAGTAGAAAACCGGTTATAATATTAGCTTTCATTCGTTTTATTTTAGCGACAGTGTGTTTACTGCTCATATCGAGATCAAATTTTTTTTCCGTGTTTCAGTTTTTATCTTGTGTCAATAAACTGTATTTTCTTAGGGCTAAACTTTAATTGATAAATAGACTGAAGCGAAAAAAAAACACCTCTTACAGTCATAAGGATAAAAGTTTATTTTCTGTCATTAACAGACTGTTAAGATAGTGAGCTGTATATAATTTCGCCCCGATATTGACATACAGTTCTCGAACATTTGATTTCCAACATCTAAGGTACTTAAACAAAACACAGCATACCAATCTGAATTACGTATATTTTTGTATGGTTTGAATAAAAGTAAGGTCACTGATGTAATAATATCAGTGACTTTAGGCATATTTTGCCTAACCTTGGCCTATTGATTATTTACTGTAATTTGCAAACCACTGACTTGATCTTCAAAAACTTTATACCTTCAATGTCACCTTAGTATTTTAAAGTGGAAGAACATGTTAATCCAAACCAGGGCTTGTTCATGCGGTTTGAGACTCTTAGGATGTTCACGACGTAGAAACCGGAAGTGTTTTCCGTGAGATGCACGACATAGGTTGGCTTCCTTCCGACACAACTCACTGCAGCCTACAACCTCGGAAGGAGATGGATCTGAACATGGCCTACTCGATTCAGCTACGGTAGCTGGGGCGTATAAGTAAAATGCCGGAAATTTTAATGAACCAGGAGAAAAGCGTAAAGGGTGTGACAAAAGTGAAAGCAATACCAAAATAATTGTTAAAAAACGATTTAATTCTTTTACCGACACCTGTCAGGAACTTTTTTTTGCCTTTTGAAATTACTCTCTAGGTCTTTTGTACAGTATGGTACATTTTAGTAGGTGTTTTTTAATAAAGATCGACAAATTTTAAGTTTCTAATGGACCACTTAAGACAAGCGAAGCCTTTGCTTACGTTTATTATTGTTGTTGTTGTTGGTGTCGTTGCTGCTTTTTGGGAGAGGTTGGGACAGTTACCAACGTAATTAGGGTTTTAATTTATTCTAAATTGTGTAATAGCTTGGGCGCTCAACAGAGTTATCCAACATCTCTGTACCTTTTTGAAGATAATCTTTTGGTTGTTAAATAAACGTGCCGCTGGCCTAAATCCCTGAAGTTAATCGTCAGCATGTTTGCGAACATCTTTTTGTTGTTGTTGTTTTCTTGGCATGCCGAAAAATCCTCTTCTTTCGACTCAAAAACATCTCTGGTAGGAATTCTACTGAGGGTTCGAAATCCAGCATTTGGGATCAGTTTATTTATTGGAGTAGATATCATAACCACAATCGTATTATACAGTGTCCTCGGAACTGGGCCAAACTGCCAAAATAAACACATGTCTCAGTTCTTCGGTTTAATACCGTTGTAAGCCGGCAATCTTCTTGCTTAATGATAGCAGATGACACAATTAATAAGAAAAAACTAATTACATTAGGGGAAACTGTAAACCGATGATAAAATATTTGGTTTCCTGGTTCCCTTTTAGCCTATGCTTAAGCATTTTAAGTACTGTACGAATTTCAAGCCAAAGCAACTGCGATGGGCAGGGAGACAGGCCACACAGGTGTAAAGCACCCATTTATAAATGGGTCTTTCTTTTGCTGAAGTTGACTAACGTTATGAGAACCTGCCATTCAACATGATCATAACAACCACTAGTGATCTAATCCTTTGAATACAAACAGAGTGACTGAACCGGAAAATTTATTGGGCGCAGTAACAGCACTAACTTATTGATAGGACATAACGAAAATAACCTAGTTGTATACAATAGAAAATGATGCAAATGATGCAAGTATCGATATATTGCATTTTAAATAAAAGTATCGATAACTTCAAAGGCTTTACCTTTTTCAAATTTTTTTTTATACTTTCAAATTTTAAAAGTTGCAAAAATTTATCAATGAATATTTCTATAAAAGATGTGAAAACTTCTGTTGATATAAAACTTGGAGATAAAGAAAAAAAGATACATGGACTTGATGAACACGGTTTTTATCCAGTTGAATTGTCCGATAACCAGCTCACCTGCACAGATTGGCGAGGCAAGAAGTTCGGCACTTTAACAATAATTGTTGTGATAGATTATAAAAAAAATATGAGTTGTCAGTAAACTATTAAAATCAAAAGTTGTGAAGCGATTACAAAGGATACATAAAAAAAAAATTATTCACTCTAGCTCTGGTAGGTAAGACAAGCAAGAGGAATCAATCAAATTAAAGTATGACAGAAATGTAAAAGCTTTTTTCATCTTCAAAAAAAAAAAAACAATTTAAGACAAAATCGTTTAGGCAACTTAATGCAACAATAATTTTCTAGTTGTTCGTTAGAACTGCTCGAAAAAAATAAAAAAAAATATTGATTCTAAAGCTGGAAGAATTTCTCATACTTCGAAAACACAAGACCTAACCAACGAAATTCTTTTATTGTCGGTTTCAGAAAAAAATATCTGTAAACACAGGGTTACCAGCTAACAGGTTAAACCTTCTTATCGACAAATTACGCGTGCTCTTACCTTGTAAGGAAGAAAGCAATATAATTTCACATCACAAAATCAAATTTTATCATTAAGTGGGGCTTTCAAGACTTGTCCGTCTCATAATTATATTGCTTCTAAATAAACGCTGCTTTTCTTTATAATTAGCTGGGTTTTTGTGGGGGTTTTTTTTGCTAAACAAAAAGATTAAAACGACAAAAGTTGAAAGATTTGATAAATCCTCTAGATCTGCTTCCGAAGTTAATGACAAGAAACCGGAGTATATATCTAGATCTGTTGATCAATGCCAGCAGGATATTGGCTTCCCCAGATACACATCCGACAGAGCACACAAAGAAAGGCATTCCCGATCCGGCACGGTTCCGTCTTATGAAACTGTTTGCGCAGCCTGGAACCTTCCTCACATCCACAAATAGTGTTTGATCCCACATCATCTCTTACACGCCAGCCTTAAGCTTGTGATGAACAAGACCTCGTTTGGAAATAACTTTTTTTTGTTGTTTTTTTTTTTGTTTGATTTTGCTTTTGTTTTTAACTTTCTGCCTAATTTTGTGTTTAAATGGCGTTCAAAATGTCAAACGGCTCGATAGGAATCGAGTCAAATAATTACTTCCTTCCCGTCCCGTGGTTGGCACGTTGAGGAGCTCACATGGATTTTGAAGGGTAATTAGAATGAAATGAAATAATGTGTGCTTTCTGTGCAATTATCTTTTTGCTTCTGTAGTAACTGATATGTTAGACTTGAGGAAAAGTCCTGCGTGAGAAGGAAAAGATAAGAGGATAGGAGAGGTATTGAGAGGAAAACAAACCTTTTGTTCGGAGTGTATGTTTCGACAGGAAGCCAGGCTATGTTGCCTTTGGTGCGGGCCGACCGAAATGCGGAAACCCGAGGCGCCTGAAGGAAAGATGCGAG
>BMAT01004611.1:8536-25670 GCA_019649035.1 Elysia marginata
GACATATTGTCTTGATGTCAACAAATGAAAGCAACCTGAATGGGTCATTACAAGTTAGTTATATCTCTATTTAAAAACAGGCCTCATTTTTTTAGTAATTATTTTTTTTTCATCTTTAACCATCTTATAGCAAAATTATGAGGCATGTCCAGAATTCTGAATTTTTTTTTCGCAATAGTGGGTTTACCATTTGAATGACCATTATAATCAGATGAAGAGAAAGCAAGTTATTCCGCAGAAAGTTTGTTACAATATTTTTCCATCAAAAGACTTTTTATATGAATGGACATGTGTTGTTTGGTTGCTTATACAGTGGAATTCACTTAAAGTCAACACATTTAAGGGAAACTCTTGCTTAAAGTCAACCCTGTTTTGCAGTCCCATTTTGTATTTCTATATATCTTTGTAATGGTTAAAGTCAAATCTTGCTTAAAGTCAACACTTTTTTTTTGGTCTGGAGGTGTTGACTTTATCAGGATTCCACTAAAATTGAATCTCAGATGGATTGAACACAGAAAAGTGCTGAGCACTACACTTGTTAAAATTGTAATTCCTGTTGATGAATTTTAAATGTTGTGGTCCTTGAATCTCATAACACTGACATGCTCTTGTCAACCAATGGGTTTATACAGTACATGGGACTTTTCTCTTCTATGATAGTGGAATATAAGCTGTTATGTGATAGATGTAGTCAAAACAAGAGGCTGATTGACAGAAAATGTAAACAAACTCTTGTTGTAGTGGCAAAAAATGGTATGTAGATTTCTCTCTATCGCTTAAAATTTTACATGTTACACGAGGATGGGCAGATTTTGGAGCACCTTCAAAAGCTCTCTTTTGTGTTGTGGGTCTGCCCTCTACCAGTACAGTAGTTGCCAATGTTAAACAGATGTAGTAGTAGTAGTAGTGGTACTCGTTATCAATTTCAGCTAATTCTCCTAGGATTAAAACCACCTTGCTTGGATGCCGACGAAAGCTCATACTGGTATATCATCTGCTTTTGACAAGAATCTATGCTGGCTGTCTCTGCTCTTGGTTCGACAGGTACAGGCAAAACGTTGGTTGCTGTGCTCACCATTGGACTGATGTTGGAAGAGAACAAGACGAGACCAATTCTCTTTCTTGTGGATAAAGTTCTTCTGGTGCTTCAGCAAGAGAAATACATTCGAGAGCAGCTTAAAGGGAAAAAATTCACTCGGTAAGCGAAGCCTGTGTCTCTACTGCCTTTTATGTTGTTGTTTGTTTTTTTTTAAAATTGTTTTGAATAATGAACAATTCTGTGGTGAAGTGAAAGAACCTAATAATCCACAATTTTACTGTTGTGGTTCTTTAGGCTGTATCAAAAATTAAGAAATTATACAATAATACATTTAGAATAAAGGAAAGTCAATAGTAAAGTTCCCCCTACTCCAGATGAGCATTTAAGGGAACATGGAGCAGGGTCCTTATTTTTCAGGCACACGAAATAGTGAGGTAGTTTGCAATTGCTTTCCATGCCGTCTTTGCTTTCCGCGGAGTCTTATGAGACATACCTACCCATCAAGTGCTGGGTGGTCTCAGGGGAGCAAATAAAATTTTGCCCGGACTGGGGATCAAACACTGGACCTATCACTCAGATAGTGGTCAACTGCTTTGCCGACTGTGCCACTGCTCTGCCCACATTCAGAATAAAAAAAAAGTAAAATCAAGAAAAGGAATGGAGCATTATTATGCTCACATTTTCAGGTTCATGTTTTTGTAATATAATTTTAATGTTCTTGACTGGAAACGGAACTGTTAAAGGGCAATCCTTTTAAAAATCATACTGAATTGGGTTAATGCTTATTCAATTCTCTTGCGTCATTGTATAGTTTTAGTTTGACATTTTGTTTCTATTTGCAGTCTGCTTGTAATGTAAAGTTGTAACGTTAAATGTGGTGGTTTTTATATTTAATTTTTTAAGAATAATGCTAAACCAGATAGAGTCAGTGTTCTATTAATGACTTTTTAAATTAAAAAATATTGTAACAAACTTTAAAAAAAGCACCATTCCTTTGCCGCTGGGGATTAGATTTCACACAAAAATTCAATCTTAGAAAGCTAAATGATTATTTTGGCTAAATGGTTTTTATCATGTTTTTCCTTTGGGCAATAGCAAAATAACTGTTTGTTGCTTAGAATAGTTTTGTTTGAAAAGTGACTTGACACAATTGTTTGTTTGGTTTCTTTTTTTTAAAATTTAGACCAGATGTATACAAAGAAAATTGTATGACAGAACGAGAGCTGCTCGTGATGGTCATATGTGGAGGATTGTTCTCTAAACGGGATGTTCCTATTTGGAAACATGACATCATTGTCACAACAGCAGGTCAGTTCATTTGCTTGGAAGGGATTACTCTACTGCCTCAACTAACGTACTGGTTAAATACTTGGAAACAACATTTTTTTTATGGTCATATGTGGACTGAGCCATTATTCATGACTTTTTTTTCTAAGATTTGTTTCCAAAGAAGCTTCGGCTTAGGGTTAGAGTCCTGGAGCACAGAAACATTGAAACATTTCACATGCAGGGATATGTAGTGTAGTTAGCCACTTGCTAATCAAATGATTGCAAGATTTGAAAGATATGAAATTAGCAGCAGGGAGAGAAGTAGGCTTTTAAGTGGAAATGCCTGAAATGTCTGCCTTTAGTTTGATTCACACCTTTGACTTATAGTAGCTTCGGCACCCACCGCATTGCCACAGATTTTTATTCAAGGAGCTAAGCAATTCTAACAGGTTTAGGTTTGTGCATTTTCAGATTTTTGTATCAACATGCTGGACCGTGGCTGGATTCACTGGAACGATTTCTCCCTGGTGGTTCTGGATGAGGTGCACCACTGCCACAAGAATCATCCTTACCTCAGACTGTTTGCCAGTTATCATAAAACACCACAGCAGCATCACCCAACATCAGGTAGGCTGTCAATAACACATGTCAGTAAGGTATACTACACAGAAAGCAGTATTTTCATGTGAGATAAGCAGTCTATAACACTTAACTCTGAAAATGAACATTATTGGGCGATCTGAAACAAACCTGAAGTCTGAAAATGAACGTTATTGGGCAATGTAAAGTAAAAACATCTCTGAAAATGAAATGTGATTGGGCATTGTAAAATAACGACAAGTCTGAAAATGGACATATTTGGGCATTTTAAAATAAGTTTGTTTGGATGGACATGTACATGTATGAAGTTTGATTTTATGTCGGAGAAACGCCTTTAGAATTAGAGCCGCATAGACTGATGACTATGACAGTTCTCTTGCACTGTAACCATGTTAAGTTATCTCAGTCTCTTGTTACTCATATACTTATTCATGCCTTGCAACCAGTTTAAATTAGTCTTAAGTTGAAATTGGAAGGTAGTTAGATATTGGTTTCACAGATAAGCTTTATTTCTCTATTTTCAAGTACAGCAAACAGAGAAGCTCCATCATGCTTCTGCGTGAAGTTATAACCATTTGAAGTCAGCAGGGTTGGGAGTTTCAAAATTTCAGAAAAGATACTTAAATAGCATTTAAATTTAGACAAGTATAAAGGTGTAGAGGCCTCAGCAACCATACCAACTAAAATTAAACACATGAAACATGACATTTTCACATGAATTAGCCATAAAAAAATTTTAAACAATAGCTTAGCATTAATATCTAAAATTAAAAAAAAAAAATGATTTCTCAGCACCCACTAAATTTTAAAAGCCTTTATCTAAAACCTAAGTCATTAGACTTACAACTCATTTGAACAGAATACGAATAATTATTTTATTGTGTGGCATGGTGGCCTTGTGATAGACACTCACCTCATGTTCAGGGAAGTCAGGGGTTCAAGCCATGGCTTGATTAACCCTTGGGAAAGACTTAACACACATACTTGCTCCTCTCCAGCCTTAAAATGAGTACCCGGCTATAGAAAGTGAAAGATCTTGTTAGTTTGCTAGGGTGATGCACTTCAATTCCTCTCCTCAGTGAGCTAACTCATAAGGTGATTTAGTTCTTCATGGTCTAGTATCAGAGAATTCAAGTTTAGTTAACTGCTTTAGAGTGTTTTATTGGATTAGGGGCTGTGCAAAAATTGCTCTTTAATTTTAGAGTACAACGTCTGCTTGAGCTCCATGTAGCTAAACCAAGCTCTGCATATCGAGGTACTCACTGTCTACCTTGCAGTGGAAATACCTAAATCTTGCAGTGGGTAGATTTTCAAATTCTTTTTTTGAACATTTTCTCTCCATCCTTCTTTATCCACCCATAAACTGAAATTGATTTTAAGCTATTTTGAATGGAAAAAAAAGGAAGCTCAAGTAAAAAAAGAAAGAAATTTTAACAACTCATTCTTTTGTCATGTAACTTTTTAAAGCCTTTTTCTTATTGGTTCAAAGCATGAAAAGTAACAGTTTTTTTCTGCAAAATTTTTAGTGTCATGGAATAATTAATTACCATGTTTTTCTAGGTTACCAGCCTATTTTGATTTTTTTTCAGGGTGGAATATATTTAATTTCTACGTTTTTTATCAATTTTTTATTTTGCTTTAAATATTTCTTTTACTTCGTTATTTTTTGTTTTTGGTCTCTAAAATATTAGCTGATTTGTTTTTCATCTAGAGGGGAATCAAGGAAGACACAATAGGAGACACCCAAAAGTTCTTGGTCTCTCTGCTTCACCTGCCAGCAAAGATACAGTCGAACAAACGCGAAACATGTTGAGAAATCTCCTTGCCAATTTGGGTATGTTTCTGGCCCTGAATGCTACGTGCGCTTATCTTTGTTTTAAGAATAGGATGTGAATAGTTATACTACTTTTGAGAACATTTTTCATCTTAATTAAGTTTTGCTTTAGTTATACATTAGCATTCCCCCAAAATGAGTATGTGTGTCGGAATATTAAGGTAAAATAATTTCATAAAAAAGGATGAAAGAGACTATACCAAATAATAATACATTTAAGTTCTTCACATGCAGTCATTATTTCAATGAGTTTATTGAGAACCATGTGTTCAACTTTTTATATGTACTAGAAAAAAGTGTACCTCTGTAATAGAATATGTCAGTTTTATAAACTTTCCAACCAATGCAACACTGCCATAACCTGATAAAAATTTTGTATTGCAATTTTTAAAAATTCAGGAATTGTTTCTACATACGGAATTTTTTTCTTTTGTAAATAATCTCAGCAAAACTGACTGGTTTTTGAAAGAATTCAAGTATTAAGCTTCTTTCTTGGCCTTTTTTTCCTAAGTGTTCTGATATAATAGATAATTTAATAATAATCTTATTTCAATGGAGCTAAGGTCTACACTGTCAGCTTTTTCTATTTCCATATGAGACAACCTAGAGCCTCTAATAGTTATGTTTTAAAGGTAGGAGCTTCTAAAGATTTACATAGGCAATTCCTTTTCATGCTAAAGTTGTCTTACAAGAATTAATGAACAACATTTTTAAACCCTACTAAAACTTTATTGTGTATGCAAAACAATATTGCAGGTAGACGTTTGAATCTAACAGCTCAATGTATTCAAATTTTGGTTTGTACCATAGGCATTATAAACCTGCGGTCATGACATTAATACTGGAATGAAGACGTGTGAAGTCTATAGCCTTTTTGTCTGTGCAAGGTTATGAAAAAAGTTTGCGCAAACTTCTTTTTCTTTCTTTGTTTCTTATTCTCAAGTGAGATTTTTTACCAGTAAAAGTAGCTATTCCAAATGAGACTTAATTGTGTTCAAAGGACATAACTTAAATTTGGCATTTGTTCATTAGTTCTAGACTGGTTCTTTTAACAAGGTTTAGAGTTAATGTGATAAGCTGTTTGTAGAAGAAGCAAGTTGATTAGTAATAATAATAGTAATAGTGATTCTATATAATAAATAAGGAAATATTTTGCCAAGCACTGCATGTGTGGAAAATGGATAAAAACTATCCATTTTGTGTTGGTATGTAGGGTAGTTCATTCTAAGGAAATGCAGCAAAATCTTATCATTTTAGGGCTAAATCATAGAGAAAGTATTTTTTGTGTTATTTTTGAGTTTTTGCTGTATGCGCAGAGAGTATTTACACTAACAAGCAAGAGAGTTGGTCATGTTGGAACCTAAAGCCAGGCTCACTTACTATGCACAACTTTTTTGCATTTAATTTTTTTCTTTTTTGCCTGTACAGAAATTGTAAACGTTAACCTTGTATTTATACCCAGCATATGTATATGTCATTTTGTCATAAAGAAAGAGACCTTCAATACATATGTCTTGCAACCAATCCAAATGAGTCGTAAGTCAAAATTGGAAGGTAGTCAGATATTGGTATCACAGAAAAGCTTATTACCTCTACTTTCAAATACAACAAACAGAAAAACTTTATGATGCTTCTGTATAAAGTTATAGCTGTTTGAAGTCAGCAGGGTTAAGACTTGGGAAACTTCACAAAGGGGAGAAAACATTATTTAAAGTTTAAACGACTACATATATATATATAGGTATTGAGGCCTTAGCAACCAAACTAATTAAAGTTAAACCCCTAAGAAATGAAATTGGAGCCTCAACTAGGGCTGAAAACTTTTTAGAAATCGTTTAAGCGTCAATATCTAAAATAAACAAAATTTGACTTCTGAACACCCACTAACCTTCTCAAGCCTACATCTCTAAACTCCGACCCACAACTCATTTGGACAGAACGCGAAACATATGGAACTTTTATGAAGGGGCGTAATCAATCTAGGGCAAAAGAAGTAAAACAAGTAAGACAATAAGCTTTTTCTCTTCTTCTGTCCAGGCGGAGCACACATTGCCATGGTTGAGGAGGAAGTGCATGAGCTGGACAGATACCAGTCAAGTGCTAAAGTGAAACCAATCTGTGTCCCGATGTCAAACAATGAAAGGGAATTTACTCTCCACCTCCTAGAGTATGCCTTGATGTGCTACGTCCAGCTCGCCCACCTGTGCCCGACACTGAGTAACTTCAAAGCAGCACCATATTCATATTTTGCACAAGCTGTTCAAGGCACTGAGGAGGTGAGGAAACATAATTATATCTTGCAGCCAGTCCAAATGAGTCTGAAGTCAAAACTGGAAGGTAGTCAGATATTGGTATCTCAGAAAAGCTTATTTTCTCTAGTTTCTATTACAACCAACAGGAAAGCTCTATAATAGTTCTGTGTGAAGTTATAGCCGTATTGACAATCAAACCAGCTACTGCCGGATCTTGAGTCCAACACACTAATCACCGAGCCACGCTGCTCCACAGTTTAACTCAGAATTAGTGCTGAATGGGTTAAGCCATATAGAAACCTACAACATCAATATTTTTATCCTCAGAATGCGAGTTTTACTTCTTTTTAATTTTTTTTCTTTGTTTTCTTCTTTTGCCCGTAAGATATAGTTATATATATGCACGATTTGTTTTGGCATGATACAACAATTTAAATTTGCCTAATGGGTTGGAGAGTATGTACTTTTTCCACCTCCTTGTTTTAGGACATTACGTCTACTGCTGAAAATCTGATGAGGGATATGGAGCCATTGATAGACATCACCACAAGCATCTTTATGGTTCAAAGTCCACCTGAAATCCATGAGGACCCTGATCGGAAATATCTGTTCGACTCACTCAAAATGCACTTGCAGGCCTTGCTGTTACTTGTCAGCGACATCGGATCAAACTCAAACTTTGTGACATCCAACTTGCTGAAGGAGCTAGAGCCCTCGGAAAAAGTTAAGGTAAGAATTTATTTTATACGAAAGAGGTATGACATATAATGAAATTTCGGTCTCAAGTTAGTCTGTATGCTAGATTGCTGGAAACCATGGCTGGGTTCAAATTCAAATGACGTATTACGCAGTAGTTTTTTTTAAAAATCTAAGTAGGTTTTAAAAAGTACCATCCATTTAAGTGATTTACTCATTGATATGTGTTAAATTGTATTCTAGGATATAGTAAGTGAAACAAGGGCATTCCGAAAGAAGTTTTAAGCAATGGCTGGCAATACCCAGCTGTCGCAGTTGAAAGTGAAAAGATTGAGACTGAGAGCTAAAACTTCGATAGCGAGGGATTGAAAAATGTGACCAGTCACAACTACCTTTAAATTATTTTTTTGTTTGATACTTTTAAACTTAAATTAAGAAACTGTTTCATAATCTTGTTTTAGTGTTCCCTTATAAATCAGTTCAATTTATTTTAGGAGTTGAAACTGACTGTAGGATTTATGATTACACCTGATAACTTTTGATTTTTAAATCTTTTGTAATTCAGATGAATTGACATAAAAATAAACCATACTTTTGATAACATTGTGAAAACAAAAAACTTAAAGGTTTTGCAAAACAAGGTAACTTTCTAAACCTTTGAGACCATAGTCAATCAACATACAATTTACAGTACATATTTCTTCAATTCTCATTATCTTCAAAAATAGAACTAGAGGTTTATTATATTTTCATGGTTTTAAAAGTACAATTTTTTTCCTCCTCTTTACAGCTGTTTGAGAAGCATTCTTTGCCATGCTCAGATATGTACCGTAAAGTGGAACATTTTGCATCTTACGGGAGCAAGGACATGACTATGTATAACAAACTTCTGGAGGTAATTCAGAAATGCTTTGTTTGATAATTTCTTTTGTTTCGTTTTACTTTTCACTAAAATTCGGACTCACGCTTTTTAAATGAGTCTCCCCTTGAATTTTGTTTTAAGAGGTCAGCACTTTATAAAAAAAGTTTTTATGATTATTTTTATTTTTTCTTATGTTTTTACAATTTTCAACATGTAAAAAGCTTAAATTTTTCAAAGGTATGTAGTTATTTTGTACAGCTTAGAATTTGTGCCATGCAAAGTCAAAAATAACACAGTGGACCTTGTGTCCAACAACCTTGGACTCAATGAACCCTTGCTTTAAAAAAAACTCAATACAAGTCCCAATTTTTCCTCTTCTTTAACCTTTACAAATTTCCTAGTACAGAACAAACCAATTTCAGACCAACATCGTTTTGAATGAATTAGAAGTAAATTTTAAACTGATGATAGATCTTTCCTTAGCTTTTTATGGTATGTTATTCACTTAATCACCGATACAGCTAGAGAGAGAGAGAGAGAGAATTAACATAGGAAAAACTGGTTGCGGTGCAAAAATTTGTAGCACTATGTAAGTTTGTTCTGTTCTTTCTAGTTTTAAAAACATTGCAAGGTAAATAGATAATGTAGAATTTTCTCTTTTGGTTCTTTTTGGGCTACTTTAAAACACTTTGCTTTCAGTAAACCTTTCCTTCAACAAACTTTCTATAATTTCCTCGAGTTTGTTGGATCTGAGTTCTACTGTAACAAGTTTCAAAAGCAAACCAGGCTTGCAAATATTAAGTGTAACAAAAGTAATAAAAAAAAGCACCTAGCTTCTAAGAAAACTTCAACTCAGTGTTTATGCAAAAGAGTAGATTATCTTATGGCCACCAGTAATGACACTAATGCCACCCTCGGGAAAAAAATACCCATCAAAACCTAGATTTCTCCTTTTTTTTTTTTCCAAACCATCAAAAAATATATCGTAACAGGAAAGAGAATTTGGGGGTTTCTTGAATTTTTTTTTTTTTTATTTTGCGTTTTGAATCTCAACATTTGTAAATGTTAAAACTTTGATACATATATGACTAACTCTGAAAAGAGGAGCAAGAACTGCTCTTTAAAAGATTGGCAAAGAAAAAGCTTATAAATGTAATTTTAAAAAAATGTTAAACTGCCATTTATATTGAAATCTGAGTAAACTGGGTCAGCACCAATTAGCTCTTTGAGTATTTTGTCTACTGTCC
Organism: Elysia marginata; assembly: GCA_019649035.1. Lineage (NCBI taxonomy): Eukaryota > Metazoa > Mollusca > Gastropoda > Plakobranchidae > Elysia > Elysia marginata. The sequence continues at coordinate 18,336 of BMAT01004611.1, forward strand.
AGCACAAATAGGTGGAAGTCTGAAATTTCTTTTTTGAAATATCATTTACTGTTAAAATTTTTCTTCTTTTTCTCTCTATTTTGAATTTTGAAAAAGTTTTAATCTATTTTTTCCACACAGTATCAATAATTATTATGGAATTTTTTACTTTTAGTAGCTTAGAACAAAGTTTTGTCCACAACGGCGAAACCTTTGTAGATGAAAAGTGAGACATTGGACTCACCATTGCTATATGCAAGACAAATATTTTTTCTTGTTGTCTTTACTGAGGTAGGTGTTTGAAAAAGTGGATCTTTATAATATTATCCTGTTGTATATTAAAAGAGATGGCTATCAAAACTTGTGATTTGATTGTCATATGCCAGTTAATATCTAGTTCCACTTATCCAAGACGTCACAAGGGAGGCACTTTCCACATTCCTACGCCATGTGCTGCGCATCATTCTTTACCAGCTTATGCCATTCTCGTTTGCAGACTTTAAGTAATCCATCCTTTGTGGACTGGACTGATCGAACCTGTAAAGCCCTGGTCTTAATCCAGAAACGGCATGAAGCCAAGCAGCTTGCCCATATGCTTAGGGATGCAGAGTTTGTCAGGGCAAAACAACTGCAGGTCTCCCACCTGGTCGGTCACGGGAAAGGTGCTCAGGACGGCGGCATGGACGTCAAGAAGCAGAAAAAGCTGCTTGATAATCAGGACAGGTAGGGTAATGACTAATGTGATTTGGAAATGCTTTATTGCTATGAAAGTTCGCATAACAATTAACAGCCTTTCTTTTACTATGAAGAAGCAGAAAATGCTGCTCGGTAATCATTACAGGTTGTGTGATGAATAAAGTATCGGCGTTGAAACTGTCTTAAAGTGTCAATAATACCCTTGGAATAATGTTCAAAATTTTAAATGTTGTCTCTTGTTGTGCCATAATGTCATAATAATGAGGATAAAGAAACCCACTGAACAGAATAAAATTTTGTTTGTGTTGTTTTCTCTTGGCTTTGGTGGCATTTTTAGCATAGATCTATAGAGACAGAATCAAACTGATTTTCTTCAAGTTGTATGATTTTGCATAAATTGAATTGAAAAAGTAAGGACTAGTTCTTACTGTTTTTTATCTTGCATATTTTTCTGTACTGATTCTTACAAATACCATTTTGCAATTTTGACATTCAAAGTTTAATGGACCTTTTTACTTTTTAACTTTCTATTCTTTAAGATAATAATAGTTTTAAAGGCTTTTTGATATATTAAAATAGTAAGGAAAGAAAGAGAAAAGCTGCATTTTGGGTTCTTTTTTTTGCAAACTCAAATTTGAAACATCTGACTTTGTTAGGAGTGGTCTCAAGACAACTGTCAAAGTGATAGTGCACTTCTTTTGGCGGAGGGAAGGGGTAGGCTTTGATCTCAGACACATCCCATGAACATGTTCAAGGCTGCCTATAATTTTATTTTCTTATACCCCAGATTTCATTTGCTGGTAGCTACCTCCATCATGGAGGAAGGCATTGACTTCCAGACATTACAACTTGTTGTGTGTATGAACCCACCTACCAGCGTCCGAGCCCTCGTTCAGATCCGCGGCAGGGCCCGGCGTGCAGGCAGCCATTTTGTCATCTTGTGTAAGACTGAGGAGGAGAAGCAAAAACTGCAGGCTCTACTCAACCAGGAGTCAAACATGGCGGAAGCTGCTCGTCTTTGCTTGAGGGAGGACCGCGAAGGCTTGCATTGAACTGAGAGATAATTTTTATGCTGTTCATACTAATGCTAAAATGTACTAATGATAATCCACTTGCAGAGCGCCTAAAATCCACTAAAATGGTGATTGATGGCGCTAATACATAGATTATAGCAAAATAAAGTTACCCCAGCTAAAGTTCAACTCCTTTGTAAGAGAGTGTAACAATAAACACATATGAATAGTTTTCCAATACAAATGCATAAGTTGATCAAATTAAAATGACATTGGGAAGGCTGCACAACTTTGTATTAATGAGAACGCTGTCAAGACGTTCAAAATGTTTTTTCTTATATTAAAATTACAAAGTGTAAAGAAAAACAATTTGAAAAAAAGAATTAAACCTTAACAACAACTGTGCAACTAAATCAAAGGATGACTGATGCTATTTACTTTGAACTGTTGTAGAAGAAGATTGAAGAATTTATGGTACTAAAAACTTAAATTAGGTATATTTTGGGGATCATGGATCAGTTTGGATTGGCTATGTTTGAGGAAAATGTTTCAACTTGAAAATGTCAAGGTTCTTACTCTACTTTCTGGCAATATTGAGTTACACACATTGTGCTACTTTTAGAATAGTTTTCTTTGTGATATAAAAAAATGAGCAATCTGACTTATTTCTTGTTTCTTGGTGGGTTTATTTTATTTAATATTTTATAAGTAAAACTGCGTAATGCTAAAGCTTTGAGATGGAATTTCTTAAAGCTGTGCACAGTGGAGATGGAACCTTGTCATTTTGAGAGCATATAGTGTTGTCAATGAAGATTTGTATTTGTATTTATATGCTTAACTTTGAAAAAAGTTATGGAAGCATTGGTGAGGCTATGAGGCTGCAGTTCACACAAAGAACTGTTGGGCCTTCCGTTGCGTGTTGAGAAAGGAGCATTCACATCGATTCAAATGTTTTTTTTTTCTGTTCTTGTTATTTTATGCTTGGCAATAATTTTCAGGAGATGTCGGTTGTGTTTAAATTTTCACTCGCTGGAGATTTTCTTTAGTCTTTTCATGTAATTATTGCTATCTGTATAACCCAGTGTTATTTTTATACCTTGCAGTAGACAGCCTGTCAGTATAAATCTTGACAAGCTTCATAAAATTTCATAGCTTATATCATTTTGCCAACTAAGTTTCTGTGAGTGGTACAGTGGTGGGTGCCCAAGCTACTATAAGTTGAAAGTTCAAATCATACTAAAGGCTCTGTGGTCTAGTGGTAAGACACTCGCTCAGAGATCTGGAGGTGTGTGGTTCAATCCCCGGCCATGTCAAACCAAAGACTTAAAATTGGTATTAGCAGCTGGTCTGCCTAGTGTCTGGCATTATGGATTTAGTGTTACTGTTAAGTCTGGTCGGCCCGGTGTCAGAATAATGTGACTGGGTGTGGAGTACGCAAGCGCCCCTTACATCACAGTGTGGCAGCATGCTTTCAATCGTCTACAGCGCCGTCTCCAATATTACCTCAAGTTGACTGGGACGTTAAAATTCAAACATCCAACCAACATTACCAGAAGCGTTGGAGACATGATTTGCAAAGTCCACCTAGTGCGGCTGTTTTGTTGCTAAACATTTCATTGTCTAGAATGTAAAGACAAGGCAACTTAATCCACTTTTTCTTTCCCCTCCCATCTACACCTGTTAAACTTACATTAATTTTCTCTTTTTTGTTGATGTTAACCACTGTAATGCAATACCTTCAACTATTTTTGAGTTTCTGTTTTTGGCTCTGCCATGTTTTTGTTTTATTACTCTGTCATCTTTTGATAATCTCCATTTATAATATTTATGTCTCTATGGTCTGAGCTTTAGGAGTCTTTAATTCTAACATTTTTTTTTCTCACGCAGAGATATATAGAGCTCAATTTTACCTTTTACATATGTTATGTCTTTTATGTTTAAGCTGTAGATTATTGCTTTTGTTTATTTATTACTTTTTATTTCCACGGCAAACTTTTTTCCCTAAATCTTTGGAGTATAAACCTCAGGGAAGGCTTGCTTGTCACAGGTTTGAGAATTCCCGACTATGCTATGTTGCAATTGCCTTTGGAAAGCAATTTACCCTAACTTCCCGCAGTCCACCCTCCTGTAAAATCGATACCCAGCTACAGGCAATTCTTGAATTTGTGATAAAGGGGGGGCCTACGCCTGCAACACCTTGTATATGGGTTAAAAGTGGCCTTCAAATGTACTGGTCTGCTGGGGCATTTGTGGCGCTGCTCTGTGGCAATACAGTTAGGCTAAGTAACGAAGACAAATGAGGGGCTGAGATGCAAAAACCTATACATCCATATTTGCTCTTTTGAGAAAAACAGCCATTTTTTTTTTTAAAGGTCAGATAGAAAGAGTTAGGGCTTTTTATGGAACAGTAGAGGACTGCCACACCCTTAATTCAGAGCAAACCATAGAAATCTGAAAAGATAGAGATTCAAACTGTAGTTCCAGCTAGCTAACACAAAAACTTGAATATGGCGCTTGGAGGATTTTGCATCTCACCCCCTCAAATTTCCCAAAAGGGATAAATGTAGTGTATACTATAAAATAATAATAAAAAAAATAAAGTAAATTAAACTCCTTGCTAGTGAAGAAATTCTAAACATTAAAACGTGGTAGAAAACTAAAAGAAAATGGTACAAGGCAAGCGAGGTAGAAAGGTCATACGTCTCAAGTCCAGGGTGAATGACTCGTAAGTTGGACATTCCTTTTATGATAAAATGCCATTTAAAGGTCTATTTTTCTTTCTTTTTCTCTATATTTTAAACCAACAAAAGTTTAAATATCTTACCTTAAAAAATTGACAATTTTATTAAACATTTTTTTACATTTGGAAGTTTAAAAAATTGTCTTGTTTTAAACAGCAATGCTATTAAAGGTGAAAATTGCGATATCCGACTCATCCACCCTGGAGGCAAGACATAATATTATTTATCACAAAGGCTATGTGTTTTGTGTCATTCATTACCTGCTCCGAATTGAACACCAGCCCACACATCTTCTCCTGTTTCTCACTGGTTGCCTTTAGAATATTTATGAAAACTGGAAGAAGATGGAAAAAATCATTATTAGGACAAGCTCTGTGCTGTAAGAAGGATGTTTGGTGATGCTCTGCTTGATGAAAGGGTTACTCTCTTTTTTTTATATCGTTTTAGGAGTTTTTCGTCTTTCTGTGCACATTTCACCAATCAAAATTTGCAGAATATCTGTGATGATTTGGTGTCCACACATCTTTTGAAATACCACCTGCCCACTTTACAGACAAAAAGCACCTTCCTCACAGCCACAAGGCACTCTCAAGCCTACCTGAATGTTTTTGGTTTTTTTTTTTGCAACTATGCTTTGTCATCTTATCTTTTTACCTATAAAACGGTTAACGGTAGAATAGTTGAGGGTCTTGATAAATTTGTTTCATTCTCTGATGAATTTCTTTGGGCAGGCAGCCTTTATCAGAAAGTTATTTATTTGACAAACTTGCTTAAATAAAAGAATGCCTTTAGAGGTTGCCATAACCACAGATTCTTTTAACAAAGTGGGCCTTCATTTTATGACGTCATGAATTTTGCGTCCCATCGCTTTACTCAAGCGATACACTTTATGAAGCTTAAGTCAGGGATGCAAGTTTTCCAATTTTTGCAGGAATTTCGATTTTTTAGCAATTTTTCTTAGTAAAAAAAAAAAAAAAGCAGGAATATTTGAAGAAGAAAATTGAGACTTAATTGATACAGAAAACCCTCCAAACTTAAGACTTAAACAAAATTGTACAACTGTGTGCAGGTCCTAGTACAGAGTTGTATCTACCTTTTTTAGTTGATCCATCAAAGGTTCTGTAGGGGCTGCTGTAGGTTATCAGTGCCAGGCAGAGCACTTTGTAGAAGTGTTAAAATTTTCCTTTTTTTTGTGCATAAGGCACTTGCATGCCTGTCAAGTTATTTGGTTAGAACATTTATATGCCAAATACATTCATAGCTCTTTGAAATTAAGCTGAAAAAAGTTACACTAGCAGCTGCCATTATTTGTCAGCCTGCCACCTTCTTAATATTTTGCAGACCTAAATAGACAGTCCTTGCCAACAAGTATACTCACAGTATTTAGTATATGGACATAGAAAGTTTCAAGTAGATCTTTTCAAATTTGCCATCAAAGAACTTGACTCCTTCAAACCTTCCTCTGATACTTTTGTGTTATGACCAGTCCTTATGACTTGATGAGTTGGACATGAAAAATAAGAATTTGATAAAATGTCGTTTGAAAGAAGAATTTTCCTCCTTTGTTTTACTCTTTTAAAAAGTCTCATATCTTCCCAAAAATTTAAAGTAAGTTTGATCAAAACTGAATGTTTTATGGATAAGAAAAAACAATTGCTCAAAAAAAATTATGGACGGCCTTTGGCTTTAGTGTGAAACTTGACGCATACTTCAGTTGGACAGGTCACAAGCTATTAGAATCGCTTGTTTTTTTGTAGTAATGCTGACTTGTCTCTTGCATGATCAAACTTAACTTAAGTGCTGAAGAGTTTTAATGTCCCATTTCTTGTTGTAACCACTCAATGTTTATGTATATATTTTCATGTCTTTCATATCTTAATAGTATCAAAGGGCATGATTTATTTATGTGAAAACTGACATTGTGGATCTGCCCAGCTCTAGATACTGGAGCAGAAGTTCATATGACTCAAACTGTGATATATTGTATTTATGCCTACAAGTTGTAGCGCATCATGTAAAACATTTTTTTTGGTTGCACAATCAATTCTGATGAACCAAGGATCAGATACTCAATTTGGAAAAAAATACTCATGAGTCAGTTTTTTTTTAATTTTCTGTTACGCTTTGTTTTTTAAAGCATCAAAATTTCTTAAATCTGTGTAGAGAATCATGAAGTTTATGTGGCGTTTGGAGATTCAGAAACTCGAAGGAATGGTTTTAGACAAAATTATAACATGTTTAGATGCCAAAATCTGGTCACCCAGCTGATCTGGATTGGTTTTGAAATCTTGTAGTTTTGCTCATCTCAAACTTATTAAATTTAATTGTAAAGAATTTCCATCTATTGAAACATTTTGAATTTGACTATTTTCAAGCAGTGGACTCTAATGGTAAAAAATATTTTGTCCACGTTTTAAGATGAAACATTAAAAAAAAAAACCATATTCCTGTTGCCTAGACTTTCATTTCTACAATTTTTTTACTTTCTTTATATCTCCCTGCTCTTAAGGGTTCTCTCTCTCTCTCTCTCTCTCTCTCTCTCTCTCTCTCTCTATCTCTCTCTCTCTCTCTCTTGTTATCTCTCTCACTCCTTTCTTTTCTTTTGTTTAGAACTTGGAGTAAGAACATTCATAAGCTTTTCTTACCCTACATAAAACTCAAAATTCAATTCTTGCCCAAGTTGATGAAGACCTGCAAAACTTTTTTTTTCCAAATGTATAGTATTCCATTCAAGTTTTTTTTTAATGATGTATTGAAGAAAGGTTACATTTTCTATAAAAGTATGTAAGTGTTATCCACTTATATCAACATGCTTTTAGAGATTGATATAACGTTGGTTAATAAAAATGTTGATGAATTTAATACAGTAGTATCCGGTTAAACGCACTCCAGTTAAATGCATGCTA
>BMAT01004611.1:26616-38054 GCA_019649035.1 Elysia marginata
TGGGTCCCCCAAGTGCCGTGCGTTTAACCGGATACTACTGTATTAATTAAGTAAGATAAAAAAAACTGGAAGCTATTGACGTCAATTATATCAATAATTAACATCTAATTACTTCTCATGTTTTGTTTTCGATGGGGAAACAAGCTCCAGAGACTTTTTGGATCGTTTATTGTTGGTCTTAAACAAAATTTTTCTTAGCTAAATCTCTGCAACTGTTTTACTTAAAAAAAATTTTTTTTTTCAAATCACGTAGTCAAATTGATCAAGCAAAGGAGGCTGAATAAAAAGTTAATATAACAGACATTGATTAGTAAGGATGGCGAGAAAAATAATCCTATCATAGCAAAAAATGTTGCGCGTCTGAACATTTTAATGGAACTAGAATGAAGAGATTATTCTAATTGACTCTTTTGATTAAATGAAGGGCACGTAAGGATGAGGTGTTTCATTTAGCGAGATGGGTTAAGAGGAGTGGATGTATCTTTTGTTTTTTACAACAGGAGAGATAAAATGCTACACAGATGAGAGAGAGGGAGGGTGTGTGTGTGTTTGTTGGTGTCTGCGAGAAAGATAACTTTTCATTTCTTTTATTTGTTTACTGATACCCTTTAATAGTGTACTTTATATTCATAATGTCAGAATCTGTCAGCCCGATTAAACATTGCTTATTTTCAATACATGTTTTTATGTAACTTTGTATTGCCTGAATAAACTTGAAATCGAAAATGACATTGAATAACGTTAAAATGACCAAATATTCATAAAGAGGTTGCCCTTAGGTGGAACATTGTATTGTGGGTTAAATTTTTTTTTACTATTTACTAATTTTTTTCTTTGCATGAGAATTGAACTAAGTTTAAGATTACTTTATACTACTGTAAACCCATTGAAATAAGGATGAAATAAATATAGTGGCTTGTATACTGATAAAAATCGTTTGTAATGAATTTCTACCCGAAATATTTTTCTGCTTGGTAATATACCTCTCAGGCCCCCAGATTTCTAAATCTAAATTGAACTTTCACAATGGGAAGATATATTTTTGAGTACGATTTTCTTCACCTTAAAAAGAAAGCCTCTGTATAGGTTATATAAATGGTTTATTTGTTATTATCTCAAAATTATGCAACTACACTCCTTAAAAAATTGATTTTGTTGCTGTTTATAGAAGCTTAAGTTTTTCATGGACACTTAATGGTTTGTATCTGCACAAGCATATACAAGTTTAGACGGTGGTTTTTCTCACTGTATCCCAGTTGCACCGGCTCTGTGGCCAGTAAGACACTCGCTCAGAGATCGGGAGGTGCGTGGTTTGATCCCCGGCTGAGTCAAACCCAGGACTTTAAAATAGGTATTAGCAGCTGATCCGCCTAGTGTCTGGCATTATGGATTTAGTGCAAAGTCTGGTTGGCCCCGTGTCAGGATAATGTGACTGGGTGTGGTGTATGCAAGCGCTCCTTACATCACAGTGTGGCAGCACACTTTCAATTGTCCCAAGCGCTGTGTCTGATATAACCTTGTAGTTGAAAAGAGATGGTAAAATTCAAACAACCTAACCAAACCTTATCACAGTTGCTTTATTTTCTGGGCTGGATACGGACTGGGTGCAGTATGATGGCCGCCTTAATTTTGAACAAACACTAATGATTAAAAATTACAGCTCTCTGTTCATAGGGAAGAATTGCCAAGTTCTATCCAACTTTTTTCTTCAAAGAAAAGAGCAGAACTTAGCTGTTCAAAGTTATTTTATTGCCAAGTGCTTTAATTTATCTATGCTGTTGTATTTTTGTCTCGCCAAAAATGACAAATAAATTATACCTGCACTATTGCTATCATCTATATAATGTGTTAGTGTTTGTATTGTTTGAATGTTCATACAGGCAGTATCATGTATCATGAATCGAGTCTCTGTATGATCAGTTTATTTTTTCTATTTGTTTGGAAATAGTTTTTATCTCAAAGTGTATTACATTTGGCTGGATGGTTTCGTATATATTGAATATTAGGCAGCTTTTTTTTTATTTCAAAGATAATTGCAGTCCTGTTTAGATTATATTGGGAACAAACTATATCTTTAAGCAAATATGTATTCAAATTATCCAGGTTTAGAATATATGGGTTTGGCTGTGCAAATTTTTTTAATGATTTTGATTTTGCATCTGCTCCACTTAATCAATACCGTATAGGTATTTTTTAAGGCCTGCTTGTAGTCTCAAGATATCTTTTAGAGTCTTATTGTCTGGGCTTTTTTTACAGTCAAGAATAATTTCAGGCCTTACTATGCCATCCATGCCATGTTTTATGTCACCCGTCACCTGTCAGCATCTTCGGTTCCAGTGCCATCAGCCACAGAAGACGTCAACACAATCCTTCCTCCTGTCGTTCCTTTCCAGAATTTTGTCGGCCATTTTCTTTTATGCGCATGCTACTGGGTTTTTTTTAACTGTTTTCTTTATATGTGATGGATGGTCCGCCTGCCTTCCTCTTTGCTTCATTTTTTAAATGAAGCACTATTGCCATAAGGCTTGCCTTATGTAAGCGGAAAAAAGTTTAGAATTTCTGTTTTCATTTGACTATTTCTGGTAGGTTGCACTGTCCAGCATGACATGCGTTCACTTTCACCAAACAGTGTGAGGTTTAGCCCTGTAAAGCCAACGTCCCAGTGTCCTGGGATAGAGTCTGTGTTATTCCACTTGCCGAGGTTTTTTGTATACAGGAATGCTACGCCTTAGTCATAGCTTTTCTTTTTTCTTTTTTTTTCAAAATGGCGTTGCTCAGTGTTGACACAGTTTTCACAGCTGTCTTTTACTTGCTTTATACCAATCCAAGTTTCCCAAGAGGAAAAGTTCATTCATACATCTTAAATAAGTCAGAAGGCCAGGTAATAGGGAAAAAACAGTCCCAGGAATGCAGGCCTGACAGATGTAAAGCCTGCTTTTACTGCTTGTTAAGACAGCTATGTCAATACATTAATACAGAACTTGGAAAAAGCAATGGTTTATCATTGTCTTTACCTTGAGTTAATAGGCTGATTTTGCAAGGTGAAATATGTACTTGCATTTAATTAACAAATTGAAACAGGCTTACTTTACACTTAATCTGCAGGAATATTAGTAAAACGTCAAGAAATCCAAAATCGAATAATTCTAATCAGTGCTGGAGATTTTCAGAGATATTTGTGCATTTTCAGATATTTTTGGTCAGAAACCAACAGTAAATATTTTTTTTTTCATTTCAGCAACGATGTTTGTAGGGCAAAAATGGATGAGATATTTATGTTTATGTCAACTGGCTTCAACTTGTAAAATAGCTAGTGTGCAAGAGTCTATCATTGCTGAAAAATCACTTTGAAAGTTAGCCCCTAGCCTAAAAAAAAGTGTTTGCTTTAGCTTTAGCTGAAATAATTTTTCTCATACATGCTATATATGCGATTTGAAGGTGAAAAGAAAAGGAATACCAAGAGGACAAAGAAGTCGCCATTTTTTTTGTTTAGGCTTTTTTAAAAATAGTTTTGCTTAGTCTGTTTGCCTGCACAAAAGGCAAAAAAAGAAATTATTAAAAAAAACGATGAAAGAGAGGCCTCTGCAGTTAAATTTTTCCTTTTATTTACTTTGAGGAATATAATTCTTATAGAGCTTATTGACACTAATGACATACTTGAAATAGATTTATACAAATCAAAGAAATGTTAACTGTATTGTAACATGTTGTTTTTCCGCAAGGGAACACAAGCTTGGTTGTTTTTTTTTAACGGTTGTGATCTATAAGGAGTTTTTTTTTTTAAAGAATAATTAACACCATTTTTTTTATTCTTTCAGACTTCCCATTTTCTTCTATTCCTAAAAAAAGCAAGAACTGCAAGGAAGCTGTAAATGTAATATACAACTGACAGATTTACATTATATTCTCTTCGAGTGGAAAGTTTTCTGGCATTGAGTGTCAATTGTGTCAACTTTAGACAGTTATTCTGCCTTTGAGCAATCTAAAGAGGATATTCAGTAATAAGACTAAAGCACACTTGGATTGTGTATTATATAGACAGAACATTTTATCAAGCACATGTGTCTTCCTTAGAGGAAATTTTTCCTTCTGCAATTTTGATTTGTTGCCTGAAGTTGAGTGATGTCGACATGACACAAGTGGCTTCATTTCTTGCACATCTGTGTCTGTAATAAAGGACAAGACAAATTACTGTCAGAAATTCCTTCCTTAGACTAAAACTTCTCTGCCCTAATCATGGCTTCGTATTTTGATGATGATCGACCTTGCACTATCGAAGAACTGGAGGGAATAATCACGGCTCCTAGCGGTGGACTCACAATGCTTCCCAGCAGCCCCTATGATGAAATCTGTGAGGGCATTTACATTGGAGAGGGGTGAGTAGAGAGTATTCTTACATCCTTAAGCAATTTTCTTCTTTTGTTGGAGAAAAATGTGATGAATTTTTTGAAATAACAATTTTAATTTTTCATGATTGTATGCCAGGATAGTTAATACAAAAACATCCAGGGAATGTAGAGATTTTTTTATTAGGTAAATTTTCATGTTAAAAGATAACTTACTTTCGTCTTTTTGGGGTTTTTTTGTTTTACAACTCTCTCTCTATCTATATTGACAACTTTCTCTATCAATATCTAATCAATACTAGTATCTTTTTTAGTAACTAAAAAAAGAAATTCGAATGGCTTGTCTGGCAAGGAAAGTGGTGTCAAACTCCTTCTCAATGATGTGTGCCAAGGTGTTCCAGTGTAGTTGTTCCCTGACACGTGTGTAAAGTATAGGAAAAATTTTACTTGTTTAACAGGATGTCATTTTTAAACATTTTCATCCCTTTTATGCTTAGTGCTCTATTTTTAAATTATACCACACTCTTGTACATTTAAGCTTTAATTTAATTCAACAGAGACTCGGCATGCAGCATAAACCGAATGAAAGGTCTGGGCATCACACATGTACTGAACGCTGCGCTAGGGAAAGATGCCTTCCATGTTAATACCAATCATGTGATGTACCGCAAGGCTGGCATCCACTTCCTAGGTATCGAAGCCACGGATTTTATCAACTACAACATGACTAAACATTTTGAGAAAGCTGTGGATTTTATCGAGTCTGCCGTCGAGGCCGCGGGTCAGTCAGTTTTGTTTTTGTTTGTTTTTTTTTTGTTTATTTTTAAATACGAGTGCCTGAAAAAATTGTGTTTATGCTTTGATTGACTGGTATAACTTCCATATAATTTTATGCTTATACATAATAGAAATGAAGGAAACAGATGGTGTATCCGTAAAACTTTGAACGGTTGACTTGCAATCACTCTGAATGAATCGGAAGTATGTAGTTTTCACTTTCAAAGGAGTTCATATGACCTTAACCCCACCAGACCGGATTCCCGGTATACCAGGAATAGGTTAAACTACTCACTACCGGATTCCCGGTATTCCGGGATTCAGAGATGTTTACAAATGGCTTCCCCGCATAATTTGATTGTGTTTTCGCTGTGGTTTTTTGATATTTTGACTAATTTTTTTTACCATGAAGTGGGGGTTGGAGCAACCAGGGCCGTTGTCAGGGAAACAAAGGTTGTTTTCGAGAAACGATGTCTTTGCAGCAAATTATTGATTCTGAAACGTGAATTCGATCAGGAACACCCCTAGATCTACAGGGATGAATCTATAGTGAAAGTGATTTAGATCTGAACATCGATGAGACTGTTGATAGTTCTAGACCTAGATCTAGTGCTACAGATGAACCTAGATCTAGACCTGGGGATCTAGGTGGTGGAAGAGATAGGCCTAGACTAATTGAAGAAAATTTATACAGCGGATAGGCAGATACCTTTACTAATCCAGCATCTAGCTTTACTGTGTTCCTAAGGATTGGAAGTGTAAACATTCCTGAAGAAGTAAATGAAGGAATTCTTCAGTTTCTACAAATTCAGTTGTTTTGCTCAGGAGCCTAGGTGGTAGGGGTTGTCAGCTGCAGGGGCAGAGTGCACTTTCTTGGAGATTCCAAACCTTAAAAAATGCTTGTGTGCCTAATTATCTAAGTTCTCAGAGAGATATTTGAGTTTCTGTTGATTTTAAGTAGGTAGGTAGGAAAAACTTGATTTCAAATTCAAATTTTAAAAAATATGACTCATTAGTATAGGTTTTCAATGTTTAACATTGCTAGAGACTGTCACCTTCGATTTGTTGATATTAGCATTATTAACTTGTTCAAAGGAAATTATAATTATTGACCAATCTCGGGGAAATCATTGTTCTGCTCTTTGTTCCAATCCATAATCCTCAACCCTAAGAGTGTTTCATACTAATTTTTTGCGTCATAATTTCCTTAGGTGTTACTGTTAGTTCTAAAAAATGGGAATATCCCTTTATTACAACCGATTAGATCCGCTGGACAACGCTTCTGGGGTTGATGGATACAGTATTCTCAACAACTCAGCACTGTAATGCAGCTTTTAAAGATTGAAGTTTAATCTAGTTGCATGTATACCCTCTTTAAATTTTTTTTTTAATATCTCAGGTAAAGTATTTGTTCACTGTGTTCAAGGGGTAAGTCGCTCGGCTACACTTGTCCTGGCTTTCCTCATGATCAAGCGTCACATGACTGTCCAAGATGCCATGCGAATGGTCAGATCAAAGCGAGAGGTGTGTCCGAACCCAGGCTTCCTGCAGCAGTTGTGTCAACTCGATGAGCGCTTGAAGAAAGAGGGGCATTATGTAACCTTGGGAGAGAAAAGTCTGAGTAAAAATTCGGAAAGCCAAGAGTGTTTGGAAAAAGAATCTGCGTCGTTAATACGTAAGCTTGTGTGTCGTTATCATGTCCTTAGGTTTTGTATATAAACGTTGATAAACCTTCTCCATGGCCTACAAAATTTGAAGTAATAAAAGGAAAACTAGAAAGGAAATATCATAACCTTTTTTTAATCATTTAGCCCCTCTCTGCCCAATTTATCAAGTATGATAAGATTTTCACTCAACTCATCAGATATGATGCATTCCTCTCATTAGTCATTTTACACATTAGCCAGGAAACAAGTTTTGATTTTTTTACAGGAAGCCAAAAGAAAGCAATACCAGAAAAATTTAGAATTTTTGGTCATTTTCATTTGCTTGGGCTGTGAAGGGTTGAAAAGGTTTAAGATTTCTTCTCTCTACTTTTAGAATTTCTAAAAGTTTATAGGCCTACTATGGGAATATTTTTGGGTGGAAACTTGATTTCCCTAAAGCCCTCTCTTGGGTTGTTTTTTTTTTGTATTATGAACTCAGTATCTTTGTGATGATTCTTCTTGTGTTCTTATTGCTCCACTTTCAATTTATTTGAAGACAGTTAAGATACTCTTTAGCTTTTTTTTATACTGCCCATGTTTAACTTATAATTTCTACAGATGAATCCAGAATATTGGAATTTTTTATAGTTTGCTTCTACCCAAAGAAATAAGACTGCTGTAACATTGCAATTGAGTGGGTTTTTTTTTTTTCGCATTCTGATAATTTGAGTTTTTAAAACTAGGTTGTCATTTAATTTTCTCATTTTTTTCTGTTTAAAAACCAAAGCACTATATTTTCCAGTTCTCAGTGTTTTATTATGGTCAAAATGGGTTCAATAGAACTTTAACTAACTTATAACAATACTGGGTGACCTTAGCAAGAGTTTATGTATTACATTTTACTTGCGCAAGAATTTCACCATTGCTGCTATCACAATCTGTAGTTATGCTTCTTTCACCCATTGTGTGTGTATGTCTTGTAAATTACATTGTAAATGGCATGACATTCAAGTCCAAAGTTGATACTTCCTGCATTTGCTTCCCTTGCAGGCTTTTATGAGTGTACTGTCCAGGAGATAGAACAGATCTTGAAGGAGCCGGCGGGGGGAATCTTCGTGATGCCTGACTCTGTTTACAGTCAGATCGACCGACACATTTTCATCGGAGAAGGGTGAGCGCAATACTGGTGAAACAAAATAGTAAAACCTCAGATTGGCACTATACTGTATCTAAAGGATCTGGCTCTTAACCTGTAATGACCAAGGGAACTAACCCAAAATTCGTCCTAATACAAATAAAGAGCAAAAAACTCGGAGTGAGACATCTCTACTTAAATTATCTCTGCTAAGAGTAAGAAAGATCCACAGAGAATATTAACTACTTCACTGTTAGGTCAAATACAAGTGACTCTTGCAAAGTTAGGACATGTGTTTCATTAAGATCTGAAACAGGTGTTAATTAGACCTATTTTGAACATAGTTTTGGAGTAAACCAAATTTACTTCCCTTTTCCATTTTTTTTTTGTTGTTGATGCGTGAACATTTTCTTGGCTCAGTTAACTGCTTTGCTGTCAGACCAAAATAGATTGGGCTCTTGCAATGTTATGACATATGTTTTATTAAGACCGAAAACAGATTTTTAATTTACTCTTTTCAGAATAATTCTCTACATAGCTCTATAGTAGTCCAATGATACATCCTCATTCTATTTGTTTGTTTTGTTGATAAGACCATTATCCTGGTTTAGTATCTCTTGAGTTTCTACTAAAGGGGCAAGCAATTGCTTATTGGGGTATTATTTGGTTGCCATGTTGGAGGTTTTAAGGTGGATTCTTGTCTGTTTCAGTTTTCTTTTAGTATGTCTGCTTTCCTGAATACTACCAGTATGACTGTTCAACAAGATATGAGAGCTGAGCCGATATTTTTAGCCATCGTTTTAATTGCTAGACAGCCAGTGTGAACCAGGCACAAAACACTCAGACTAATTTTGAGTTTTAGCCCTTTTAGTATATCAAATTGTTGTAATCATGGTAAACCATTTGTCTCGCATTATGTCCAAATGAGTCATGAGTCGAATGACCTAGTTTTTATATCCAGGCTGTTGTCAAAGTTTAGTAAGTATTCGTAAAAATTTAAAATATTTGAAAATAGTTTTTACACCTGATTCATGTTAAAATTTTATGTTTTATATATGGGTTTTTTTAATTGGTTTGGTTGCAAAGGCCTCTACACCTGTGTAGTTGTCTAAACTTTAAATGTAATTTTGTCCCCTTTCTGAAATTTTACATGTCTTAAATCTGCCAACTTCAGAAGCATGATAGATCTTTTCTATTTGTTGTGTTTGGAAGTAAAGAAAATAAGCTTCTCTGTGACACCAAGATCTGGCTAACTTTTATTTTTCGATTTTTAAGTCTTATTTTGATTGGTTGCAAGAATAACTTAACACGCTTTAGGAAAACACAAGTTAGTGTTATAGTTTTTTCAGTCTCTTTAAGGGCTCAAAATGCAGTTCAAACGAAAGTCAATCAGCTTAATAAGTCAAAATTCTGATTTTTACCTAGCTTAATGTTGTTGCCTCATCATTTTTACTGCTTGTCTTCAATTCAGTTTTGTCTGTTCCTCAGGGAATTTGCCCTTGATACAGAGAACCTGCGAAGGCTCCAAGTGACGCACGTGTTGAACTCGGCACAGTGCAGGGGCATTAACTCCAACCCCAACATGTACACCAACTCCGGCTTTCACTTCTTTGCTGTGATGGCACTTGATAGGATAGATTGTGATATCTCACAGTTTTTCAATACTGCTGCAGACTTTATTGAATCTGCTGTGAAATCAAACGGTAAGTGGGTAGATGTATACAAAATTGTCCCGTTCATGGTTTTTATCATTAAATCAAATTTCCCATGTATTTATGGTCAGTTTTTTTGTTCATTTTTTTTAAAGCAAACAGTTATATTATCCTGCAAGTACATGTATCTTCATCACTTGTTTGAAATACTTTATATCATTATCTACATGTTATTATTCTTTGGTTTGATGATCTGGAGTAGACAGTAGCAGTTTGTTACAAGGGTCAACCCTTTGTGTTTTTCGTCAATTAAAATTTCACGGACTCTCTCTGTTTCAGCACAAATAAGATAAATTATGAATTGCCTAGGAAATGTTTTGTGCTGAATTCAAATAGATTAATTTTTGGTTGTTTACTCTGTCTTGAACCTATCAGGGAAAGTGTATGTCCACTGTGTAAAGGGTGTCAGTCGCTCCCCAACACTGGTGATGGCCTACTATATGATCAAATGTAACATGACCTTGCCAGATGCGGCCAGACTTGTTCGGGCACACAGAGAAATCATCCCAAACATTGGTTTCCTGCGGCAACTGTGTCAACTCAACAACAATCTTGCGCGTGAAGGACACTTCTCGTCAGCAAGTTGATATTTTAAGCTTAGCCTAGTACAGAGCCGTGGAGCTTACTGAGTCTAGCTGTACTCTCTAGGGTATTCTTCATAAATGTCTAACCAAAATTACTTCTGCTTTCTGTCATAATGTTTGAAGGAGGTTGAGTAGACCCTAGTCTAGTGCCTCCAGTGTATTAGTTTTTTGTGCCTTTTGTAAAGTTACACCTCATTGTAGGGCCAATCTTAAGTACTGACATAGTACAAAAAGAGTGCTGTATAATTTTCTGCATTTTTAAAACATGCTGCCTTGCAATGAAATCCAGATTAAACTGCACTATCCCATTTAGAAATCGAGTGCTTTTGTATTAATGATTTTAATTGAAATTGGCTCATCAAGATTTGATGGAAATCAGTGAAACAGAAATTTGATCAACTAAAATATGTGGCAATTTGAAGAATACCACAACATTAAAATTGAAAATATGCTTTTGAACTTAAAAATTTGATATATGCTTTTTTGACAGTATTGCATGTGGAGTTCTTTGCATTCTTTTAAAGTAAAAACCTGAAATAAGAAATATTGCACTCAGTAGAAAACTAGATGAATTTCTCTAGGCTTCACTTGATATGCTATTGGAAATTCAAGTCTAATCACCTAGTGCAGATCTTAATGTATACCTTGCAGTGCAGTGCAGATATTTGTCTTCATATTTTCTCTCAGCATTTCTTGTTTTGTATTTGTAATCCTTGCAGAGTATTGTGTTCCCAATGAAACAGAGAAAAGAAAAGTTTTAGCTCGTCTTGTACAAATCTATGAGCATTGAAATGTGGTGTAAATTGTAAAGAGAAAAGATTAAATTTCCATTCAAAGCAAAACTGAATGGAATCATTCAGCTATGAAAGAAATTTTATACGAACATGGAGATCTTAATTTGTAAATTGTAAAGAGAAAAAAAGGTAAATTTCCATGTGAAGCAAAACTAAATGGAACCAGTTAGCTATAAAAGAAATTTTATACTAGCATGATGATCTTTCAGGATACCAGCATATCATAATCCAAATAGAAAAAAATCATTTACAAAGTACAAAACACATGAAAGAATAATAATGTTCTCAGAAATTAACTTGACCCGACTTTAGGCCTGTTTGTTATATTTTTGTGGACAGCTTGCTCTCCTGCAGCTGTCTATCTTGGACAACTGAAATATTTGTCTCGCATTTTGTCTACATGAGTCGTAAGTTGAAAGGCTTGGTTTGGAGATATAGGCTTTT
>BMAT01004612.1:1089-31447 GCA_019649035.1 Elysia marginata
CCTTTGAAGTGGAATTGGGCTTGTAAAAATACTCTTCAATCAATCATTATCCACTGCGGGGAAATCAGTGTAGAGTCTTTTCATTTTACGTAAAAAATTTATCAACCCAACAAGAACAGAGAAAGGTTGATCAACATTTCGTTTGTTCTATAGAATTTCCCTTTCTCTCACCTACGCCTGTAACTCCTCATTAGGCAGGGGCCGCCAACGATAGTCCTCAAGGCATCACATTCAAGACAGTAATTTTACCCCCCCACCCCCCTCACACACACACACCTGTTGGTCTTTCCCACCATTGTCTCTAGGTCCTCCAGCAGTTCTTGCCGTCAGGTATTGACCGAACAGTCTCTTTTCTTTTTCTTCAGAGCATTCCGAGGGTAAAGCCTGTTTAGTACACCTGTCAGGCTGGGGTGTCCCCCCGGGCCCCACCGCACCCCCTCTCAGGGTATTTGTCTATCTAGATTGATCTTTTTCTTTGGATCTCTGTACCTACCGGCGTCCAGTTTGTTTGCCTCTACAGGTCTACATTGGGGATCTCCTTTGGCCAGAAAACCTTAAAAGTACAATTTGCGCTTTAAACAAAGCTGAATAAAGATTGGTCCAAACAGATCATAAATGGGTATTTTGTTTATCCTTTGTGGTTTGTCACACACAGCGTCAGCTACTAGGGTGAGATGGTTTTAATCAAGTGCCTTGAGGTGTTTTGAAAACGGCTCCCCAGCCCACCACGGCCGCCAGCTATGAATAGAGAAAATAGGGCTTGTAATAGTACACTTACCTAAGTCTTTCTAGTCTTTACGCCTTATAAAAGATGTTAGTAACACATGCACAGGAAACCGATTTTCTCAGGGATGTGTGCCATAATGTGAACGCTCTGGGGAAATTTTTGTTTCTCAATATTTTTGACACAACTTTTGTTGCGGGTAATGAGATTTTAAGGCAAAAAGGGGAAGTTCCCTGAAGTTAATCCCATGGAAGTGTTATTATTAACAGTGGCAGATAAACCGATTCTCAAAAAATCGAACTGATTTGGTGAATTGGCCTATAAATATGTCAGCAGTTTCTTTTCTCACAATTCTTTGGCGAGACTGCTTTGGTCAAAATTAATGAAGTGTTCCACAAGTGTTAAAGCACTCCGGATTCGTATACTAGATTTAGACTGTTTTTTTTTTCTTCAAATTTCTTCTAGTTCGTATTTAAGCGAAAAAGATAATTGAGCTGAGCTACTTAAACACGACATACCAAATTCATTTTTAGTTGAAACAAATTCTTATGTCTCCGTCCTAATGTAAGTAAATTGTGCTTTCATATTCTAACCCAAACATGTCTTTCAATTTGTTGCCAGTTGGTGTTTCAGATCCTTTTCTTTCTTGTTCTTTTAGGGTTTTCTACCCGTTTTTCTTTTATATTACCCTCTTTACTCCGTTTCTATAATTCATGATGCGAGCGTATTATGAACGTTATGCAAGTCCCAGGTACTAATCAGTAATGTATACATGTAATAAAGATCGACAAAGAATTATTTCTTTTTTATTTATAGAGAGGTATATCTTATCTTTGCAGGCTTAAGCACTGAATTTATCAAAATCATCCTGAACCACTGAGGCTTCCCGAAAATTAAAAAAAAAACAACTTACAGCAGCAGCAACAACAACAGTCGCAATCATAATGAGTGTAAAGACAGCCACAGTTTGCCCAGTCACTGCTACGTCTCCACCGCATGTCAAGGCTATGAACGGGGTCAAGGACGTCAATAGGGTCAACGGCGAGGTCAAGGACAATGGGGTCAAGGACTCACCGTTCAGAGAATGGCGGAGACCGGATCTTCCCAGCAAGTGTACCTACCAGCCGGGGACGCCCCTGGAAAAATCTCCACATATTCACATCAAACAGTGAGTTGAGGAACTGAATCTTAACCAAATAAGATAAGATAAGATAACTTATGATAACCCCATCCTCAGGGAACTATGTTTTGAGGGCATCAGCGTATTTGTGACATAAATCTGCGGTACAAATACTAGGTTCAAACATTTATTGTACTTACTTAAATTACTTAATGACACACCAGACATTATTTTATTGTAGGCCTAGTTCATTGAGCACATGCCTAAATATTTATAGCTAATAAGGTGACCTTTGTGAATAATGCAACTTGACACGCAGAGCCTAGGTCTCAAGGCTAAAACAGGAGAAAACGCGACTCACAGAGACTAAAATAGAAGAAAATAGCGCTAAATTTTTTTTAGATCTCAGCCTACTACACACTGTAGAGGAAATATTCTTCTATATCCAGCTCTAAATTTGGATTTTCTAAGTTGATTTTTAGATATTAGTAAAATTTTTAGACTCTTAAACTACATTTTAGATCTCGATCTAAAATTCAACAAACCAAACGGGCTAAATTTTTTTTGTTTGAGTTCTTCTACCTTCGTCGGTGGAAAACTATAACCCATATTTTTTTTTTATTTTATTCCTTATGCAAAAGCAGCGTCATTTTCTCGTGTCAATTTTAGTTTGATTTATTACTTCATGCTAGCAAAATTAAAGTTGCTTGATGTGCTAAAATTTTATTAAAGTTGATTTTTTTTCCGGTTTAGTCTTCCAGCTATTTTTTCTTCTGGTCTCATTCATTGTATGTTTATATGGAGCAGCCAATGCTTATCAATCAAAGAGAGTTTAAATTCAAAAGATTTTAAACTTTTTGATTTAAGCTAATGACGTGGAGTTAAAAATCAGACCCAAACAAGCCACATGGTCATCTTATTTATTGAAGACCTAAAACTCGAACCTAGTTGGTACGCCTTTGTCTAGTTTTCTTTAAATGCCCTACAAATTTCTATGACCATAACGATTTTTGGTCTGTTAAACAATTTGGAGTAAACTATTATTTGGTTGATAGATTCTCTAATGCATATTTTGCAAAACAAAGATAAACGGTTGCACTAGATAGCTCAGTTGGTAGTGGCTTCGCTCCGTGGCCAAGAGGTCGCGGGTTCGAAACACAGCCGAGCACAGTCCGGGCCCCTACTGGTTGGGTCGGTGTCAGTATAATTTGACCGGCTGAGGCTAAGTCATGGTATCCCCGCTAGCCTCTGGGTGGCAGCCCGTAAATTGTCATTGGGACCCAAGTCCTGAGAGCACCTTTGAAGTGGAATTGGGCTTGTAAAAATACCCTTCAATCAATCAATCTTCGCCACTCTCCTCGCCAATTTAAAAGTAAGGATATACATGTTAAAAGAATGTTTGCACAACAGTTTAAAAAAAACCCTCGCGATTCTGCTTCAGCCTCGGAGCTCTTCAACTTAACACATCTCTTGTGAATGGTTCACCTTAATGTAAAATTTTCTTCTTTCATTGCAGACAACCGAAACCAAAGATTATGCCTAATATTTTGTACAACATCGGTAACTCCCCTTTGGTCAGACTGAACAGAATTCCTCAACAAGAAGGACTGGAGTGCGAAGTCTGTACGTTTTTGTTTTATTTTCTTCAGTTAAGCAATTATAGTTAGGTTCATTTTTTAAAACTATTATACTATTACTAATTCATTACTTTTTATCGTCAAGCTTTACATAAAAAAGCCTACATCCCGTTAGAGCTTTAAGCCTCCGTTCTTAAAACAAAGGTATCCATTTCCAAGCTATGTAAATTTTATCCAGGTGGTCATTGTGTGAATTACTTAGACGTCGTGAAATTCGGTCTATGGTTTGAACATTAAGCTCACGCAAAAAGATAACAGTTACCAACATCGCTGATAAAAAGAGTGGCGGTTACATTATAGCTTGTTCATCTTCAATAACATTTTTAAGTTTCGTTTCTATTTTGCAGAGACTTTCAAATTCCAATTGTTTAAAAAATAAGTAGAATCATAAGTCCTATAAGTAGAAAATTAGCCAATAAATGAATGAAGGCCAATTTTCAAGCAGACTATAGATGCATGTTTTAGTACATTTGATCTCACTTGAATTTCTTGATAAGAACTTACCACAACCCCCTTCCCCTAAGAAAACAAGTTTTCTACTTCAAATCAATTCTCAGTGTTATAAATTGTGTACTGTTACTTTTCATTCTGTCTCTCCTTACCTTCCAGTGGTGAAGTGCGAGTTTTTCAACGCCGGGGGATCCGTGAAGGACAGGATTGGTCTTAGGATGATAGAGGACGCAGAGGCCAGGGGGGACATCAAACCAGGGGATGTGCTGATTGAACCTACATCTGGAAACACAGGTTGGTTTTTTTTTTTGCAAATGTTAAAATTAGGGAAGAAAGTGTATAAGTGTAATGGAGTGTATATGGGTGTGTTGCAAAAGAGCGGTAACATTACAGTTTTTAAAGATCCATAATTTTATTTTCGGTCAGAGATTCTTTTGAATTATTGCATAACCCATAACGTTGACTGAAGACGATTGTGTCTTGCAATCTGCAAATCAATGTGAGTCGGATGTTACGTTAATATATACAAAATGCTGATCTTTTGAACACTGTATTTTTCTTAGCCTCCAAACCTCAGATAAATTTCTTGGATTTTTTTTGTTAGATACGAAGACTCTTTATGATTTAAGATACAGAAAAGGCCATAAATATATTTTTATACAACTGTCTCGTTATTATTCGTCGCAAAACATTCTTGAATTCATTTTAACTATCATATGCCTGAAAACTACGAATCGACCAATGTCTTTTTGAGAAGGAATATGAATATAGATATGCAAGATGACAAAGTTTGATACCCTGTTTATGGCTGTTTGTGCACATAAGATCTTAAATACTGCTCTCTATTTTCAGAGATCACACCTGAATGTACGCTATTATCTCTTTTAGCTGTAGATGAAAACAGAAAATGGAACTTGTAGAACTAGGAAGACCTTTTGAGATATAAAAACTATTTTAAAAGTTTAGGTAGAAAGAACGGGCAAGGAGAATAGTTAACCTGTTTACAGCAATAGAGTATATAGCGATATGGATCTGGTATTCGACTGACTTCTATACAGACAATATTAATTTAAAATTGCATGTAATGATGTATGTTGTTTTGTCTTCATCTCCAGGAATCGGTATCGCCCTGGCCTCGGCTGTCAAGGGGTATCGTTGTATCATAGTCATGCCGGAGAAGATGAGTATGGAAAAGGTAAGCTTTTTATTATTATTAAGAACTCACCTTGCTTTATAACCAGATGCATGTTTGTTATGAATATTACTCATAGGTTTATATTTATTGACATTATTTGGTTTTCTTTTTCAACCACTTCATTCAATCCCAACCTTTACTTTATGTTTTTTTTAATATAATATTTAATGTATTTTTCCTCCTTTTCTATTCCATTTTGTGCTTGCTATTTTCCCCTCTTTTTCTGCCCCGTTCATCCGATCCTGTACGTTTGGTATAATTTGTAGAATGTCTTTTCTCTCTTTACTTTTCATTCATATGCTGCCCCATAATACAACGTCTCTCCACATCTCGTCAAAAGTTGAGACTTTCCTTGTGTCTCCTTTTCTTTTGTTGCTTCTATATTCAACTTTTTTTCCCCTATGACGTCTGTTTTTATCTATTGTTTCGTTCACGGTTAGTTATCAATAAGCACCATTTATGATAAGCCTGTGGGCTCTTGGCAGCTCCAGTACTAGCATGCTTTATAATTTATGCTTCATACCAAACTCACTTTAACAAATTTACAAGCCATGTTTAAAAAGCTTAGAAAGGGAGTATGGACTAGGTTCTCCTCTCCTTTCTTTTTTTCATATTTTTATTTGAGTATTGGTTCTTACACCTGTAATATTTAATTTCAGCTGTAACTACAGGACTCTTATCACTATACTGTGTATTGATAGTGGTTTTTTAAAACAAAAAAAAAACCAACAAAAAATCAGTTATAAGTATTATACATTTTAGCTTTAAAAAAGCAGACTTACAACCTATCACTCCTTAAAATAAGAAGAAAATCGCAATACATTTTAGATCCATTTTTAAGAATCCAAACATATTTTGTCTTTCTTTTTGTTTCACGGGGTTATGGATTGTAAGTCTGCTTTTATGTTAACTATTATTCAAATCGCACAGATTTACATGCATCTCCTTGGATGCCTATTCACTTTGTAGGTATACTCCAAGTGTTGTGACTTCTATCTTAGTATTTAGATATAGTTTACTGCAATTAGTCCTGGCCTCCTTCACTTGTCCTCTCACCAGGTGGATGTGTTGAGGGCACTCGGGGCAGAGATCGTGAGAACACCGACCAGTGCTTCCTTCGACTCGCCAGAATCTCATATCGGTGTGGCCAAAAGATTGATGGAGGAGATCCCAAACTCCCACATTTTAGACCAGGTGACATTCAGGGTCTTGTATGATGAATTCTGTAGGTCCAAACGAAGCTATAAAAGATTTTATAAAGTAACAGCCGAAAATCAAGACAAGGACAGTTTTTCTAGGCTTAATGTACACATATATTCATACTTTATTAAGATTCTCAAAAACTTTTATGTAAGCTTAAGTAATACATGTACTATTGTAAAATCTGCTTTGAAAAAAAAAACAAATGTTTTGGTAAAAGGCATTTTTAGAAAAAGTTAATCATATGATAATTCATATATCTGTACGGTGTTTAAAGTACACATCTATTTTATGGGTTTGTGTAACTTTCGTAAGTTTTGAGACAGTGTCCAAATTACTCACCTTTGCCTTTTGCAATGGATGTGAAAATGGCTTTCATATAAACAAATGAATGAGAATATAATACGGAGAGCCTAATTAGAAAAAAAAAATAAGCCCAAAACTTAAGCCACAGACTCTGATAAAGATAAAGATATAAATTTAGATTACCTAAATTCAAAAAACAACTTTCTTCTTATCGGTTCTATGCATTTCTCTTCCTTTCCTCCAGTACCGTAATGCCAGTAACCCGATCGCCCACTTTGATTGCACTGCTGAGGAGATCTTGGACGGGTGTGATGGTAAGCGAGTGTTGCTAATGTTATGAATATATAATATAGTTACTTTGATGCTGTTGCTTAATCGTAGATGGTATGATTCTCCAGGATGGTTTTAATTTTGAGGCGACCGAGGCAAACCAAGCGCAAGTCTCACAGACCAATCTTGGTTCACAACAATTTCTATAACCAG
Organism: Elysia marginata; assembly: GCA_019649035.1. Lineage (NCBI taxonomy): Eukaryota > Metazoa > Mollusca > Gastropoda > Plakobranchidae > Elysia > Elysia marginata. The sequence goes on from BMAT01004612.1 coordinate 8,205, forward strand.
GTCTATTATAATTTATTCCGTTGGTTTTTGTATTTACCAGGGAAAAAGACGTTTCAGAAAATTTAATAAAAGCTATCGGTGCAAGGCATTCAAAGATACTTGGTAAAGCTAATATCCGTTAAAATTATTTAAAAAAAAAATAAAAATAATAAAACAACCGCCTTTCGTTACTTAAGTGTGCCATCTAATCGACCATGTTGCAAAAAATAGTACAATTTTTTATTGTGAATAATTCAAATGGAAATGGCCACTTCTTACGAATACTATTATTATATAATCAGTAATGTTATAATTATTATACTAAATAATCTTAGAGACAATACAAAGGGTGTCGTGCTTTTTTGTCTATTTAGTTGCATTACCTGTATATCATTAACATTATATTACCAACAATACCCTTTCATGTCATAAGGTAAGATCGACCTGCTCGTAGCAAGTGCAGGAACAGGGGGAACAATCGCTGGCCTTTCCAGAAAAATTAAGATGAAGTGTCCCAGCTGTAAAGTGAGTTATACCCCTTGTCTCTTCAAATTTAATTTGTTTTAAAATCCCTGTAATTTTTTTTTTGTTTTGTTAGCGTAACATAATTCCTCCTTTGAAAAATGTAAGTGTTTTTTTTTCTCTAACAAGTTTTCAAGCATTAGACGTTGTTTTCTTCCCATGTAGGGTACATTTTTGTGTATTTTTTCTCTGAAAAACTAAGAAAAATAAAACTGCTCGGGTTTTGTCAAATTTTTTACATATTTTTTTTTACTCGGTGACGATACGGTTTATGATTTCAAAAGGATTTTAAAGGTTTTTTTTTATTTATGTTTTAAATTTTTGCTTTTCTGATCTCTCTGTCACTGTCTGTCTGTATAAATAATCTCTCTGTCTCTTTGTCTTTCCATTTTTCTCTTAAATTCTGTCTGCCTTCTCTCTCTCTCTCTGTCTCTCTGTCTCTCTGTCTCTCTGTCTGTCTCTCTGTCTGTCTGTCTCTCTCTCTCTCTCTCTCTCTCTCTCTCTCTCTTCTTGTCTCTGCCTCTTTCTTTATGTTTTCTGTACGTATCTGCCGTCTTTCTTTTTCTGTATTTTTGTGTATGCAAAACAAGTTCTTTCATCTTTGTTCATTGTTATCTCACATGATGACCCTCCCACCTGTTCCTCCTTAACGTCCTCCTCTCCAGATTGTAGGAGTTGACCCCTGTGGCTCTATCCTGGCTGTGCCAGACTCCATGAACAAGTCTGACGTCACCTTTTACGAGGTGGAGGGTATCGGTTACGATTTTATTCCGACTGTTCTCACTAGAGATGTGAGTAAGACTTTCTTGATGTAGCTCATCCACAGCAAGGAATCATAGTTATACAGGGTTTTTTCTCGCAGCCACTTCAAATGGGGCTAGATGTCACAATTTTTATAATACAATGCTTTTATATTTTTAAACTGCGCAGCTTTCTGGATCTCTAAACGTTAAAAAGTTGCATGATGTCAGAAGTTTTGCCTAGGAATAAGAAGTAGGAATTTATTTTAGTATAAGTTATTTAATATAGCAATAAATGTACCTTTCAAACCTGTTTTCTCAGATTAAAACTTTCGATATTCAAGTCATTTGGACTGGTCGCTAAACATTATAATCATGATAACCATACAGATTCAAAGGAAAAGACTCAACAGAAAACATAGTATAGCTAGACTATGGAAGAAGATGGTAGGAATACTGACAAAGCGGTTTAGCATAGTAAGGGTGACAGAGCCGTCGGTGTAAACGGAAACTCGGAAAAGTAGCGTGGAAGGACACGATCGCCAACGCTTCATTACTCGGCATTTGATGATCATGATGATGATGATGTTAACGATAAATCTTTCTTCTCTTCTAACTTGATGTGAAAAGCGGAGCCATTGTTTAAGAACTCACATCAAATTTTCCCCTCTCTCTCTCTCTTTAGCTCATTGACAAGTGGTATAAAAGTGTTGATCGGGAATCTTTCCTTATGTCAAGACGGATGATTAGAGAGGAAGGACTTCTCTGTGGTATGTAAATGTCTTTGATCTTTTTAGTCGACAAACATTTTATTGGTTGGACTGCTTGTAGTTGGTTCATTTTGCTGCAACAAGGACTGTCAGTCTCATTTATCGTAATGTCTAATTCCACCATGACGATGTTAGAATTATAGAAGCAATTACAACAAAACACTTTCATACCCCCCCTCCCCAATAAAAAAAGTAAATAGAAACAAAATGCGAAACAAAAAAAAAATCAACAAGAGTCGCTCAAACAAAATTAATTTTACTTAAGTTTAAAAAAAAAAGAATACACATTGTTTCCAATTTGATTTGTGTACACCGCGGCCCTTATATCTTCCATTGCCTTTAAAATGTCATAGATCTATTGAACTTGCGAAAGAAAACATTTTTCTTTGTTTCGATAGTCTCTTTCCCTTTGTTGATGTATGTCTTTCTCTTGCTATTGTTTTATATAACAGAGGCATGGCAGTGTTGTCTTCAACTGTTATGCTTCGTCCTGTGGTAAAAGTAAAACTAGCGGTTTCCTTCTCATGCAGAATGCTCTAGTCAGTCAGAGATCTAGGCGAGAGGTTCTCTCTCTGAAGCTTCCATGTTTGTGGTTAGGTTAGGTTGTTTGAATTTTAACGTCTCTTTTCAACTACAAGGTTATATCAGAGACGGCGCTTGGGACAATTAAAAGCGTGCTGCCACACTGTGATGTAAGGAGCACTTGCATACACCACACCCAGTCACATTATCCTGGCGCCGGGCCGACCTGACTTAGAACTAAATCCATAATGCCGAACACTATGCGGATCAGCTGCTAATACCAATTTTAAAGTCTTTGGTTTGACTCGGCCGGGGATCGAACCCACACCTCCCGATCTCTGAGCGAGTGTCTTACCGCTAGGCCACAGAGCCGTTCCCATTTTTGTGGAAGCGAATGGCCTAGGGATCTGCTCTTCTGGTCTCTCGACTGGCACGGCGGGGGTAGTGGTGAATTTTCGATATCTTCCTACGTTCATGTTCTGTGCTGTTCTGTCTTTTGCCTCGTCTGTTGCTACATCTCAGTTTTTTAAAATGGTCTGTTTACTACTATATTTAACAAAAGATAGAGGTAGTTATCACCAGTTTCCTAGAAAGATATAGCATTTGAGTTCAGAAGGTAATTTAGTTGGTAATAGCTCGTCAGGGAACCCATGTGAAGCTCTTAGAGAATGTTAGTTGAATAGGCGGTATATAAACCAATCTTCATGTTACTTACCACCTCCCCCTCCCCTTTCTCTCCAGGTGGCAGCAGTGGCTCTGCACTGTACTGTGCTATCCAGGCAGCCAAGGACGCAGGACTGAAGAAAGGTCAGCGCATGGTCGTCATTCTGCCGGACTCTATCAGAAATTACATGTGAGTAGACTGGTTAAGGTCTGTCTACAACAAGAAAAAAACCAAATTAAAAAGCCTTGAGCGACAAACATACATTTTCGCATTGAACATCAATAATTTTAAGATTCTATGAAACTATTGCGTAAAAGTTAATGTTAGTTTACTAAAAATTTCTCTAAGCTTAAAGACTATTGAGTCATATCACGTGGGTTCAACATTATCATTGTTGATTTCTTTAGTTTTTTGTTTTTTTTGCAGAGAAGCTACAGTCGTTGGTTTTATAAAGAAACATAAATGATTAATAGATCAAATCACAAAACTGTAACATTATTCTAAAAATTTGAAGCTCCCCCGACCTTGCACACACATACACACACTACAACACACTGCCGTTCTATAAGATGCCATCTTCGTGTTTGAAGCTATTCCTAAACACATGATTTACACAGTAAACTACTCACAACAACCCGATTCTTCAGCATTTGGCAGAGCTAGGTGGGGATAACGCCCTTGAGTGAGGGTTTTCAAGCTGTAGAACAATATCCATTTGATTTTTATATATTCAACAAAATTAATGTAAAGCCCTTTTAACTAGTCATAATTGTGAGCACCGAGAGTCATTTGCGCGATTATCTGTTAGATCATAATTAGGATCAAAGTGGAGGAATAAATTAAGACAGGTTAATATACATAATTTAACAAGATGCAGTAACCTATGATTGTTGCTGTATGCCCAGTAGTAAGTTGACGTCTCTGTTCCACCCTGCTGTCCTGCAAATGGTAACGTTACATGCATAGATTTTCAGCACTACATGCTTTAGAAGTTGAATAGTTATTGGGCGTGGAAAAAGTCATAGAATTTTCTTTTTACACACTATAATAATCCCTTTCGGGAACTTTGTCTTCGTTACTCAGCGTAACCGCGTCGCCACCTTCTTGTGTCAGGAGAACTTATATCTTGCTGCTGAGACTGTGTACACACCAACAATTTTTAGAGGTTCTCTTGTCAAGAATCAAGCCGACGAATAACAAATCGGTTACTTCTCTAAGCTAGATCTAGAAAATCATATGGTCATCTTGAGGAGAATGCCAAAAACCATTTCTTTTTCCTCATAAAACCAATGGGAGGGCTTTCTTTTTATATAATTTTATTTTAAGGGGTTGATTTTAACGGACTTTTTAAACAGTCATGTTGAGTAGATCTCTTCCTCTCTTTCTCTCTTTTTATCTCTCTTTTTATCTCTCACAGTCACTTTTTAAAAATTTATTTCCATGTCTATCTCTCTCTCTAGTTCTCTTAGAACTCCCTTTCTATATATCTGAACCACGATACGTCTTGCTTTCATTGTATCTTTCTTCTCTATGCATCTCACGCACTCTCCCTATCAATCTCTTGCACGTGTCCAGGTCCAAATTCCTCAGTGATGACTGGATGAGCCAGCGAGACTTCCTGGAGCTAGAACAGCAACTTGAGCCATCCAAGGAATGGTAAGTGGTCGTTTAGTTACCGTACCTGCAATTATGTCGGCCATACATTTTTGAGGCAACAGGGTGAACCAAACACCAATCGCACAGTCTAGATCTGAACTTGAATCCTATTAAAGCATTAAAAAAACTCCCAAGCAGTGGAAATAAGTGGGATGTCACAATTTTTACCTTAAAAGCGTTGAAATTTTGAATATAATATATAGTTTTCTAGGCGTTCAATTTACAACTTGCGTCAAACTGTCAAAACTTTGTTAACATTTTTCTTCATGTGTTTCAATAAAAGATCTAATATAAGCGAGGAATAAACACATGTTGTGAAACTTAAACATTAGTTTGACCCCTAGCCCTAGGTAAACAGCTGTGTAGCATTTGTATATGTTATTCCAAAAAAAATCTATGTTAGTGTATAAAAAAGCTATAGCGCTAAAGTTATAAATTGCCCAATTCTTTATATGCATAAAATACATTTGAATAAATCTGTTTTTAAAATCCTTTGAATGGATAAAATCTGACTTGTCTGTGGTAGATCAGGTTGTCTCACTTAATGTCAAGACCTGCTCATACAATCATGCCCATAGATTAGGCGTATTTGAGAATATGGTCTAGATCTAATTCTTACTAAAATGTTTTGACATAATTTACAAGGTTCTTTTTATATTTTCTATCATATGCGCTGACGACAACCGAAGTAAAGGATAAAAAATTATTTGAAAAGATTTTAAAACCCGGCAATCCTCTTTTGGCTTTAATGAAAATGTCGAGTCCAATGTCCGCAATTTTTTTTTTTTTTTGAAAATCAGGCCTCTTGGAATTCTTAAGTTTCCAGTCCAATAATTCTGGACCTCATTAAGATATCAAATAACGCCTTTACCATTTTCAAAAGTTATACAGTCTTTGCCTTCATAGCCATAAATTGGTATCACAAATATTTGGGACTACAACACATTGAAAACCTTTTATCTTATTTTTGGGGGTTCTTTTTTGTCTCTCGTAAGCTTGCTTATTTAATTAAAAACTATTATTTTTTTTCGTGTCTCTTTATCATATCATTCCGATCTATTTGAACATAAAAGGGTACATTTTTTTGTATTGGCTTAGGCCAAATAAAAGAATTTTTTGTTGATACTGTTGTTTTTCATTGCATGGTGTCGCTGTCGTCTTTTTACGGACCTCTTTTATGTCAATGATTATCAAACCCCCTCTCTTCCTCTCAATCTCGCCCCTTCTCTCAAACCTCCACTAATCCAAGGTACTATAAAGATGTATGGTTGTCAATGTTCATTCTTATGTTTCTTTCTATAGCAAATCCCGGTGGTAAGAAGTCACTCCTATGAGTTTTATGTTATGTTTTCTTTGTATAATCTACTAATCTTCAGACATATAACAGTCTAGATGTTATTTTGCTTGCGGGGCTACGTTAAAGACAAGTCTTCGTTGATACTTTTTGTTACGCATTTTATTGTTCTAAATTATTTCGCTTTTTTGTTACTTAAAATTTAAAATGTAAGAAAGTAAAAAGAGAGATTACTTGAAAGATGAATTTAAATTGACGTCTCTAAAATCACACCATTACTTCCTTTATAAGGTAGATGTGGGAAGATTTCTATTCCTACAATACATCTGTATAAGTCAACTTCAGTAGCTTGAAGCGAAGACGTAAACAGAACATAACAATGCCACTAACATTAAGTACTAACTTTTATACTATAACAGATCCAATATCTAATGACTCATGTTTTAGCCTAAACCAATTACTGCAGAGAAATAGCTGAGTTTGTTTTCATTTTGCCTTGACAATCACTTGACACAGCCTTTATAATAGTTATCTTCTATTTTCGAAAGTTGCCCTGAGTTTCGATTGTGTTCTACAAAATATTTTAGCTTAAAAGAAAAAAAAAACACGATCCCTTATGCTTAACCGTACAAAATGCTTGACCACGTGCGTAGTTCAAATGCTGTCTAGGTACCCGTATTGGCTTTGCCTAAAACTTTTAGATTGTTTTAATCAACACCACCTATCTTGTATATCAGTGCATGACAACAAAGAAAAACCCCTGCATGGTTGGAATTTTCGTTGTATTTCAGATCTAAACCAACCTGTTTTCGTCATAACACAACATTAAAAAACACTTTTCGTTGATTTCACTCTTGGCTGTACGCATACTGTCTTGAGACTGCCTTCGGCGATGACGACTATAACCATATTTTTATTTAAAACGCTATAATTCTATTTTTACGCTTTGTTTGATATTTAGTTCCTTTTACTAGTTTTTTGAGTTGCTTGTAAACTTCAAACTCCTCTTGTTTAACATGCGATTTTTTTAGCTTTTCCTCACAGAAGTAATGAACAAAAAGTTTTTTGTTAAAGTAGGAACTGCTGCATGAAATTATAATGTCTTAGCTCGTTTTACTTTTTTATTTTGTGTGTTGGGTGAAAAAAAAATTATTTGTTTTATTTCCGAGAGGTAAAAACCCCAATTTTCCCTTACTCAAAATTGACAAATCGTTATTTTGAGATTAAGAGCATACTACTTTTTAAGTATGCGTAGTAACTTTGCCTCGTCAGAGCTCCTGGAGCGATCCTCAGTACAGGCATGTATTTATTTGCTGATCTCTGTCATATCCCATTAAAAAGTAGCTCTTACTGTTTTAGGACTCAAAATCAAAGCAATGAATGCTCAAATCTCGAGGTACATCGGAATAAGTCAAGTACCCAGTGAATTCACGTTCAACAAAAAAATACAGACAGTATAATAATGACAACAACCCCATAACATGAGCTTGTAGGGGCAACGTTTTAGGTGGGTACATAAAAAATCAGAACAACGAAGCCTTTTGTTTGCATTGGCCTTGCCAGTCATAGATAGTAGAAAAACGTGGACAGACTATCTCACTATGCGTGTGACAAAAACAATACGCATCCTAATCTTTTCCCCCTTAACTTTGTATTGGACTATAGGGAATGAGATTTCAATAAAAGTAGCGGAACTTTCCTGGTGTCTCTCCACTATCTTATGAATACAAATATTACAATCTTTTATAATTTATGCGACAGATTTATTTTGAAAGTAAACTTTTTATTTAGTTCTATAGTTTTTAAGCTCTAGATGTCAAATCGTTTATAAAAGTAAGAAACTTACCCTACAATCTAGGTCTAGATTACAATAACCACTATTATAGTATTTTGGAGTGTGGTCTTCTGGAAAAAGGGACGTTACTCTTGTTTTACCTCTAATCTCATTCCCTATAATCAAATTTGACGATGTAGTGCGTATTAAGACTGACTGCATGGCATAAACAGAAATGCTACGTTATTGAACAAAACAGCGTGGCTTTGTGGTCAGAGCGTGAGATTCACGATCCAGTGGTACCGGTATTTATGTTGTAAATAACTCGCGAAACTAATTCGTTCACATTTGTCCTGAGCCCATCTATCTATCTAAGGTCTAATGTCATTGCTTGAAAATTGTAAAATGTCCTGGGAATGCATAAAATCTTTACACTGTGTACGCCTGTAAAGGCTGCAACCATCTGATTGATGCATTTAGTTTAATAACGGGTGTAGGAAATACTGTAATGTCTGTTGTGAGACTTCAGCATAGTTCAGACTGTAACCATCTGATTGATGCATTTAGTTGAATAACGGGTGTAGGAAATACTATAATACAGACTTTAAGCAGCAACGCGTGAGTATGACGCGAACGTCTGTGGGTCTATTTTTAGAAACTGGTTTCATTATTTTTATAGTTTCTCAATCTGCTTTCCCGATTTTCACGTACGCGTAGTGAGACACGGTGCGTGTGCTAAGGGTCTCTAATGTCTGTTGTGAGACTTCAGCATAGTGCAGAGAACTTCGATTAGGTTTGCATGGTAGTGATACATGTACTTAAGATTTTTCAGTATCTATGTTTTCTTTTGTTGCTTTTGTAGATTGCTCTATTTGCAGAATATTATTTCGTTTTGCTTTTTGAAATTTCTAGAAATAGAACTCTACTGGGGTTTTATGATGCTTCTTTCACCATGTTCAGTTGCAGTCTAAGTGAAACTGGTTGAATTTTTTTTCTTGAACTTACCCACCCAGTTTTGTTTATTTGGAACCATACGCTAGTACTTAAGAAAAAAAGCTTGTTATGTTCAAAACCTAATACACAATAATAACATTGTTGTAATGGTTTTTGTTTTAACCAATCTGGCGTTGTTTTTTCCCAACATTGTTTTTCTTTCGTGAAAATGTTGATAAACCTTTTTTAAAACATATTAAAGACCTAACTGCTGACTGTCTAATATGTGCATAGATATCTCTCTACTTACACCATTTGCCTGGCATGTTTTTGTTTTAAATTTTTAATGTTCTAACAAACATTATATATATATATTTGTTTATATATTGCCTTTTCTCTATAAACTTACCATATTAATGTAAACGGTACGACTCATTCCTTTTTAAAATGTATGTTCGTGTACATTTTCCCAACATTTTGCCGTGGAAATTAAATTAATGAGCATTTATCTGACAATTCACAAAATTCTTGTCTCTTTCGTACACTCCCTCACCCAAAACTATATAAAAATGAATCCAGTTTAATTATTTTATGAAATAAGAGGGAGAAAAAACAAAGCTCGGGAAAAAAAAACAATAAGAAAAAAAAACATTCCAAAAATTTATGTGGACGAAAAGAAAAGAATACAATTTTGACAACGCTGACTTTCTACGTTTTTTTTACCGTAAAATCACGTACAATATTTTATCTAGTTTTCTTGTGTAACTTAACATTATTGCGACGCTGTTCAAAACATGGAATTTAGTCCGTTTTAGCAATCTCAAAAGATGTATTTCTCGGGAATGACGTGCGTGCGATAATTGCCAAAAAGAATAATTTGTTTTCGTCTTTTAGACGTTGTGATTGAAACTAGTGAGTTAAGGTGACTTGGGTTAGATAAATCCAAGCGATGCCAAATTTCAGTTTTTTTCCTTTTTTGCGTTTTTTTTTATCTTAGAAAGCAAATGAACCAAAAATTTAGACACGATAGATCTTATGACAATGGCAACTCAATGCCCCTCAATGACATTTTTCAGTTATTTTTAGAAAATTTAAGAGGTATCTGTGCTGCTGCGTACCTATGCCTTGTCTTAAGAGCTCTCTTCTAGGGTGAGAGTCAAGGCCGAACTTTGTAGAAGAATCCCATAAAAAACGTATGAGTTTTGAAAGAAGCCATTAGCTACCAACTAACTAACCAATTCTGTGTGTCTGTGTGTGTGTTTGTTCCAGGTGGTGGCAGCTCAACGTGAGCGCTCTGAAGCTTCTGGCCCCGCTCACTGTGATGCCGTCTGTCTCTATCCAGGAGACTCTAGATCTTCTTAACAAGGAGAGCTTTGATCAGGTGCCTGTCGTTGATGAGAGAGGGTGAGTAGAAACAGAGAGACAGACAGACAGACAGAGACAGACAGACAGAGTAAAGCAAATGGATGAGTGGAGAAAGACAAACAGTTTGGATTTCTTTTGCTTAATGGCTATGTCAAAAGATACATTACAGAATTCCAATCTTCACTAAAGAGTCTGGTGATATTAAACACAAAAGCTTCAGTTTTGACTAACGGTCTAGCTGTTTTGTTTCTATTCCAGGCAGATCCTAGGAATGGCCACTGTTGGCAACATGATGGCACAAATCGTCAAGAATAAAGTCAAGCGAAGTGACCCCGTGTCAAAGGTCATGTACAAACAGTTTAAGCAGGTGAGAAGGGGTACACTTGTAAGTTGGCCTATACTCTCTCTCTCTCTCTCTCTATCTCTATCTCTCTGTCTATCTCTATCTCTCTCTCTATCTCTATCTCTCTCTCTCTGAATCATTCAGCCTCCACCCTCATCTTTTGTTCTTGGTGTTGTTTTTGTTGTTTTTTTTCATCTTTTTCATCTCAATCATAACCAACATCCTATCTTTATGCTCCCTGTCTCCCTCGCTCTGTTTCTGTTTGTTGCACTGTAGCCATACTATCATGACCAATAAAAATTGTACATGAAAGAACTTTTAAAAAAAACTTACATAATAATGCTGCACCATTGCTACGTTTTAGGCTATAAGCATTGTACTTATTGTGCACTTAATCAAATGCAAAGTAATACTGCACTACTAAGTCTTGCTTCTATTTAGTAAAGGAACTTCATGTATCATACTGTTATACTAACAGTATTGTATACTGCGTTTTTTTTTTATTTTGTTTAACATCTCAAATTCCTGTACCAATGATTTAGCGTTAGCTTCATAGCTGGCTCAAAGATAGGATTTACGTGAACTAACTTTCTACCTGAACACCTCAGGCTATTATCTGGTTAACTTTGTCTCTTATGTCTACGATGTTCCTAATACATCTTCTTCACATTTTTAAGTTTCTGCTTTGATTATTTCGTATACTATTACTGCAGTTTAATTTTCCACAAATTCTGAATTATAACCAACGTGTCGTTTTATTTCTTTTTTTACGCACTCAAAGTTGTTTGAAGCCCTAACAATACCTTTTCCTCATTACTTTTGCTCTGCGCGCCATCTTTGATTTCTAATTCTAACCTTTATTTGAGAAGCCATTTAATGGGGAAGTAATTTAGATACCAATAAAAACATTGATTTTATTATATTGTTTATCGTAAAAAGATGAACATGCAGACCAATGCTGGCCCAGATGGAGTAAGTACAAGTATAGTTATTTAACACACTCGGTCAGCCATTTGTCTCACAACCCGTATAAACAAGCCGGATGTCGCAATTTTCCCATTTCAAAGCGTTGCTGTTTTGAAATCTGAGATGCCAAATGTCCAAAATCATCATAATTATCATTTTTATGAACAGGTATCGAAACGTTAGTCGATTAAAAATATGGATCCAAAAAGACATAAAATATTTTAGATTTTTAAAGACATTTTGTAAAAAAAAAAAAGAAGTGTAGACATCCGACTAATTTCCACGGGTCGCAAGACATTGAAACTTGTAAAGGTCAAAGGTTGCACAGAGCCACTCGTGTCTGGGACCGTGCTAGAAACTCGTAAAGGTCAAAGGTTGCACAGAGCCACTCGTGTCTGGGACCGTGCTAGAAACTCGTACAGGTCAAAGGTTGCACAGAGCCACTCGTGTCTGGGACCGTGCTAGAAACTCACTTGGGTTTCTACACTGACAAGGCATCACTAACCACGTATCGCTGGTGAAAGGATTGAGGTTTTTAGTAGTTTTTTTTTAATCTGTTTTTCTTTAGAACTGATAGCCAATTTTCAGTATAGATAGTGTGCAACGTAAATTTAACGTAAAAAATAGTTGTTACTTTTAGAACTAACTTTTCTATGTTTTATAAATGATTTCTTGTCTTCGAATGCAATTCGAGACCTGTCTTTTTTTCTTTTTCTTTTTTTTATATTAGCATTATGTGATTATTTTGACATTAATTCCCAATTATTACATTTATCTTGGTTGCAACAAATTACTTTTTTCTAAAAAAAAATAATAAAGGTTCGCTGCTTTAGTGAAGGAAAGTACGTTCAAAGCTGTGTAATTTTATTACCCTCCTTTTATTTGTAAACGCCCAACACTTGCAGACAATTTTGCAATTCTTCAAATTCGAGATTGGAAAGAGAATTTTTAAGAAAAAAAATTTTCGCAATTTGTCCTATGTCACTCTTGGTGTTGTATTGTGCTAAGATTCCAACTGTTTCAGTTGTAAAATCTAGCTTTCATAAAAATAATGATGCATATGACACAAGGAGAATGCAGAGTTTATGCCATAACACTACCATTGACTTTAAACTTCTCCACTATCAAGATCACATATCAAGAGAAAATGCGCAGGAACTTTCGTTTCCTTTTCTTTATGTCCGTCTTTAGTCCTTACTTAAGGCTGTAGGATAGAATTTGGCAAATATCTTTAAAACATTTGATTAATCTGGATGTCAAAACTTCACCCGCCTAGCCAATTAAACTAGTAGGCGTGACAAAATATTATATTCACATTATTAAATGCCCAATGTAAAGCATTCAGCATGTTTAAGACAAAAGACGCTGTACTTTTAAGAGTGTTTGTGAATACGCGCATTTTCTATTTTCGCCATCTACAGTGAAAAGGTATACGCCTTTTTTAAGAAACTAGTTGTTAATCCTCTGTTAGGCTAGTCTTACAAAGCTACGTAATTGAGAAATAATCGGAAAGCAATTAGACGTGACGTAACCGGCGCATATCAGACATGTCGCTGAGACTAATTTTGTGTCAGAGAGTTTAAAATGCAAACTGATTGTTATAATATTGTGACCCCCCCCCCCATCCCGAAAAATCAGCGGGAGTTGGGAATTCTCATTCTTTAAAATTATACCTGACCATAAAGCATCGAAATTTCCAACAACATTATTCAAAACATATAACGAATTTTCTATATGAACTCTTTTTTATAAATAAGTTTTTAAAGAAAGAAGTTTTGATTGAATTATTATAGTTTGAAACTGAGAAAATGCCTGCTATTTACAACTATGACTGAGTGGCATTAGCTGATTTTTCGGGATTGGGTTAGGAAATATATCAAGCTATACAAAAGCTAGGATTAGTTTCACCTTTGCTACCTCTTAAAGGGCGTGATGTATGTACCTTTTAAAAATTTTCAGAAGACAAAATGTTAAAATTCTGATTTATTTCTCTAATGATCTCATAACAGGTTAAACAAAACTCTCGTCAAGGACACTGAGATTATAAAGTAGGGGTTTTTTTTGCTGGATATAAAACATAATTTTACTAATCCCGAAGATGCCACAGTTAGTGCGAGAAGAAAAAGACTTGATTACCATTAATTAAAAAAAAACTGTTTCAAGCTTTTATTTTTGTCTTACACTCACTATTAGTTTGAAAATCATTCACACCGAATGGTCTTGGTGGGTGTTTTAATTTTTTTTTCATCATCACGTTCATGAATAAGATGCACTTTAACTTGGCATCGAGTCAAGCATGTCTCGAGTCAATTTATAAATTTTAAGATTTAATGATATTCAAATGATATCTTTTCTAAGCATTTCTAAACTAAATCGTATCAGTGCAGCCAAAGTTTTGCATTTCCTAGTACAGATACACCTAATAAGCCTGCTTTGGTGAATAAAATACCTTTAATTAATCTGTATATAAGAAGCATTGTTAACTTGTTTTTTTTTTCATTTTCTGTTTGAATTTTCTCTATTTATACTATTGTCATGTACACACAAAAAATGGCAAACGCAGTGGGTAAAGAATGAGGTTGAGAAGAATTTTATATACTTTACAGTTGTTTTTTATGGCCATTTTTTCATTCTTTTTTTTATTTATTCTTTTTTGTGTTCCAAGTAGGTTTTTGTCAGAGAAAAACCACAAGACGCTAATTCATTTGAAAGTTATGAAAATGTAAAAACTAATATTCAAGATCACAACTAAAATACGCTGCAGTGCGCTTAACCTTAAGTCGAAGTGCTTGGTAACAGCTCATTCAGTTCGAAATATCAGAATTTCAAGTTCAGGGTAGTTGTCTATTTAAAAACTATTAATTGGCTCTTTAAATCGGATTCGATTTATCTATGAATTCGAGTTATCAGAGTTTGAGTTAAATTGACCCCACTGTATTCAGTTTTTTTAAATTCTTGTTCTTAGAAAGTATTAGAAATAGCATTCCCTTTCTTTATTTTTGACTTTTCATTCAGAGTTCACTTACTCTAGTCGCTAACATAGAGAGCAGCGCACAAGAGATTTAACCCTAAACTCACTCCGATTTTAACCAAAAACTATAGTTCTCAAATTGTTTTTGCCAAATATTACATCTTTGAGAGGGAAAAAAACAAGCAGAGAATGATTTTAAACAACAAAAAAATACAGGCAAAAACCTGCAAGCGTCTGATTGATCAACATATTGCCCAGTAAACAAATTAGCCGTCATATAAAACTACACACCAATTCATTCAATACTTTCCCTGTCTACCCAGGTACACATGGATACTTCTCTTGGTCAGCTCTCCAGGATGTTGGACACTGACCACTTTGTTCTTATTGTCCACAACCAGAGACAATGTGAGTAGATCTCGTAAGAACCGGATATCTCGAATCCACTAGTTCTAAAAGTGGTCCAGTCGAGTCTGACATCGCATTTTTCACATGTCTGGGCTTTTTTTTTTAACCAATGCATTTGTTATGAGCATTGAAAGGTGCTTAAAGTTATCTGATGTTTTTTTAAAGATATTGGAATTTAATTTTTTTTTTCAAATGTAAGAGATAAGAGCAATGACATCAATTTAAAAAAACCTGTACTCAAAATAAAATTTTCTGATATCCGACTATTTGACGAGTTACGAGGCAGACCTTCTCACTCCACTGCGCATTTCAAATTCAGTTTTCTTACACAATTATCATAATGCAGTTTAAACGGACCTAGCCTGGTCATGATTGAAAGATTTTAGGTACAAAGCTAGAAGTAAATCGTTGAGGTGAGGAACGAACCTTGGTCACAATTCGACTCACACGAGATATAGAGATAATTCAAGATATCACGAAACAAAAAAACAACAGATATTGGAAAAGGTTCAAGAGAAATCTATAAATACAGGGGACATGTCTATGACACATCAGTAAAATATGGGAAAATTTATTCAATAAAAATTATCTGACGGAGGAAATTAAAATTGTTAACTTGAAAAGGCTAAAACCTGTTTGCCTATCTTATGACCAAATTTCTCTACCGAAAGCGGAGTTGGCACTTATTATCTGTTAACTCAAAGAAACATACCATGTAGCCGCTATCTTTCTTAAAAAAAGAAGGTTTATGGCAAAGGTCCAGGCCGCATAGGCAAACAGGCAAAGTTCACTCACCGCCGGTGACTTGACATAGCTACGGCTACAGTGCAGCATAGCAAAGCTTATCGCCAAGAATAAAGGATTCGGGTTAAGGTCTCGAGGTCAAGATTACGTAGTTTTTCTTTCTGAAATTAGTATGCTATTTAACTTAATTTTTTTTTTGTTATTGTTGAAATTTTTGTTGTGTGGAAAGCAATGATCTTTGCCTTTAATTTGTACTTCCTGTTTGTTGTGTGATAGACTTTCGGTAGACCCTCGATATCCGGAGTTCGTTTTAAAAGCACTGTTTTGGTGTATCAACGTCAAGTCCATTTAATGCTGTTTGGACACATTTTCTCGCATCTTTCAGACTCTCACTTAGCGTTTTGAAATTGGCTGTGAAAGATCATATTAGTTTGATGATGTATTACACTAACGCTCCTCTGGGCTTTGAAATGTTATACTGGCTGGTAATAGCTTGGTGTAAAACTGCTTTTGAAAAGCGACTTCGTTCCTTTTCAATTGTTTTTTTTTCATACTTTAATTGTTGAAACTCGAATAGCTTTTTACAAAAGTTTGATAGTTTTATGCAGTTTTTAACACCAGAAAACTCAGTTTTTCTGTATGATGCGATCTTTTGTCTGTCCACGGTCTATCTGTATGATACGATCTTTTGCCTGTCCAAGGTCTATCTGTATGATACGATCTTTTGCCTGTCTACGGTCTATCTGTATGATACGATCTTTTGCCTGTCTACGGTCTATCTGTATGATACGATCTTTTGTCTGTCCACGGTCTATCTGTATGATACGATCTTTTGTCCGTCCACAGATGGTTCTGACGGCAAGGTAGAGAACAAGCAGATGATCTTTGGCATTGCCACTCGAATTGATCTTCTCAACTTTATCACGTCCCACGACACAGAGCAATAAGTTAGCGGACAGAAAGACAGCACGGACCTTGCTCGGGATGAGATTCGGATCAAATCTTGGTCACAATGCAGCATGCATGACATAGGAGATAATTTGAGACATGCGATGTCTTGTTATCATATTGGACATATTTCAGGAAAAATCCGACAGTGTACAAAACATTGTTCAAAATATGAGATAAATGACACGTGGTAAATGTTTAGGATATATGGCGCATGAAACAAGTATTGGACAGGGGTAATGTCAAATGCTACAGGGCACAAATCTTGGTCACACTTCGAGTTAATGAATGGGGAGCTAATATTGGACGAGTTCAAGATACAGGTCAAAGGGAACAAAGCTGCAAATATTTCAAAATAAATGTGACAAAGAACAAATATTGGAAAAAGTTCTAGATTGACTCAACAAGTTAACTTCTTGGTCACAGTTGGAGGTTTATGTCACAATGAACAAAAAAATGAGATATCAAGTCAGTCTGGATCGCAACTCAAGATATTATGAGACTGAGTACAAATCGTACCATAAGATTAAGACATATTGAAGAGGATACGGTGGTCAGAGCTCGTGATTAATGAGACAAAATGAAAAATTAAACGTGGTCACAATTGCATATTTATAACTAAGGGAATACGCCCTGAGTATAATTGTTTGAGATATTTTTTGAGAATATTTAATTTTAAACATGTTTTCGAATACATTTAGGAATCCTTGTACGTGCCAAAACTTTATTAAACTTTTTTTCCTGGCCAAATTATGAGAATCTTTGAATGATTTTCATAATGCAGTTTAAAATGAAGCAAAGCTACCTTTCACCAAATCTAGGGATGTGGAATAGACGTGGTGATAGCAAGTTCTTTGTAGACAAATCTAAGATAAATAAGACGAACGTTAGATCTTTTAAATCGCTTTTAGGTGCAGAGATTTTGACACACAGCAGCATAAGAATACTAGAAAAGCGTATAAAGATTCATGACATTGTAAAAGAGATACGAAAAGGTAATGTGGATTTTACTGCATTTAAATTCATCTGTAAATAATATTTACGGGGGAAGGTTACGTCACATAATTTTGTTTAGTTTCACACTTTTTTTAGAGAGCCTTGTTGCCTGTGTCAAATAAATACACCGTACACTTCATTTCTTTGTTTATCTACTGCAATATATTTTATCTCTCAAACTGATTGATGTTCTCATATAACACCTTTTCAACCTAAATTTTAGAGTTTACCTCAAGCAAATATTTTATTTGGTGAATTTTGTACAACTTAGAGTACTCATATATAACCACCATCTGAAATTTTAATTTATGCAAAATGTATTCTCATTGATGGAATAGAAGGATATTTGTAAATTTGATATAAAGAAGAAAGGACAAACCCTTGTTAGTTGTTGCACATGATCCTGTAAAGAAAAAACATTTTGACATGTCTAGTCAATGCCTAATCTAAGAAAAATGTTTTTTATGACTTGAATTTTTTGCATATATTGATAGTTTCATAAGACTATCGTCTTGATTACTTCCAAAGATTAGTTTTAATAAGTAAAAGATAAAAATTCAGGGTAAAATATATTATATAATGTTCCAAACTCCAATTTAACTAGTGCATTTTATAGCTTTGTTCCGATCTTGATTTCCTTACCCCTCTCCTACCTCTAAATGAATGCAAAAGTTACACAAAAAGTTATTGTACGTATATAAACCAGTTATAAGTACTAGTCCCATTTTTATAAACCATATTTTTGATATGTAGCTTTACATTTGTTTTTCTTATTTCCTCCAATTGACTATTTTTATTCATGTATATGTTATTTGCCTCTGAACATAACTCAAACAGCTGAAGATTTCATGTTTTAAAAACTGAAACGAATTCGTCCCGCGAGGAACCGTTCTTTGGTTACATGTTGGAAAGTCTTGCTTGAGGTAAAAAAAGCTTTCCAAAGTAAATTCATTGCTCTGTTTTCTTTATTCTAAGATCAACCGAAATCTAATGTTAAAAAAAAACCTGTTAATAAATCCATGCAGCTTTTAATATTTTGAAGCTCAGAAGTTATGCGTATTGCAAAATAAAACCCCAATCATTTTCTGTTTTTTTAATGTAAGGATCTATACGTCTGACTCATTTTAACTCGTAATATTCCGTAAAAAATTATTTTAAAATAATAAAACAAAAACGTTGGTTACCATTGGTTTTAAAACGAACCAAATTACAGTCCACTCCAAATAGTTCTTAAAAGATGGGAACAAAGTTCAATTTCGCATCATTTACTAGTATGTTTTATAAAAGAGAAACAAAAGATCAGTAATACAAATATAGCTCAATTAAAACAGGTCATCGAATAATCGAAGATCGAGTTATCTTCACTCGACTGTACGAATATTTCACCTTTTCATCATTGTCATTATCGTGTGTACGTGAGTGTAATTTTCTCATTCTTTTCTTTCCTCCACTTTTTAATTGCAATTTCCATCTTTCTAAACATGTCCCTTATTTATTTTAAAATCTTAAGCGAGTTGAGACGCTTTAAAACTATTTTAAAACATTTGTACAATCATTATAACTGATATAAGTGTTTCCTTCTAAAATTGAAGACAATGGCAAATTTTTCATCGTTTTCTAAAGTGAAACCTTGTTCTTAAAGTGGAATAACTATTTTATCCTCATGTGGAATAAACTTTTTCCCTAAAGTGGAAAAAACTTTGGCCTTGAAGTGGAATAAATCATGATACATTTTATTATGAAATTGGATTATATGTTGTTACATAGCCATTGTGTTTATAGAATCTTTTTGTTTTAATGTACGAGTATTTTTGTACAAAATTAAACTTTGTTCAACAAGAAACTTTTATCAGAATATTATTGTCTTAGATTTGCTTCTTTGGAAAAAATAAAAGTTGATAACCAAAAGTATCTTGTGCATTTTTATAACATTCTTTAAATTCAATTGTCATGAGAAAGAGGAAACACAACTATTTTGGTACCTAGATAACTACCTCTCTACCGACTTACCAACGTCGCTACCTATCTCTCTGTCAACTTACCATCAAGCCCTTACCAACGTGCCAACTATCTCTCTACCGACTTACCAACGTCGCTACCTACCTCTCTGTCAACTTACCATCAAGCCCTTACCAACGTGCCAACTATCTCTCTACCGACTTACCAACGTCGCTACCCACCTCTTTACTGACTTACCAACGTCTATACATACCTATCCCTCGTTATCTCTCCAAAATGTATCTATGTATTTTTTATTCTATCTATCTATCTATCCATCTATCTATCTATCTTTATATCCGTCTATCTATCTATTTACCTATCTATCTATCTATTTATCTAACTATCTATCCTTATATCTGTCTATCTATCTATCTTTATAACTGTATATCTGTCTATCTATCTATCTATCCATATGTCTGTCTATCTATCTATCTATCTATCTATCTATCTATCTATCTATCTATCTATCTATCTATCTATCTATCTATATATGTATCTGTCTGTTTATCTATCTATCTTTTTATCTATCTACCTACCTAACAATCTATCTATCTATCTATCTATCCATATGTCTGTCTATCTATCTATCTTTCTATCTATCTACCTACCTAACTATCTATCAATCTATCTATCTATCCATATGTCTGTCTATCTATCTATCTTTCTATCTATCTACCTACCTACCTACCTATCTATCTATTTATCTATCCATCTATATATCTATATGTCTATCTATCTATCTTTCTATCTAGGCGTCTGTATAATATGCATCGATACTGGGGAAAAAGCTTACTATAAGAACGATCCCAGGTGCAAAAAAACCTCGTGTTTTGATATAACGATGGGGAGCTTTGACGGGGCCAAGACATGTGAGCTCGTTGGTCTTTACCTACTAGCTCAACTCCAAAGTCTAGACTTGAACGTTGGACTGTATAGAGACGAGAAATTGGCAGTGTCAGACAAAAACCCAAAACAAATCGAAGATAGGAAAAAGGAAATATGCAAAATATTCAAGAACAACGGACTAAATATAACAATAGATGCAAACAAGAAAGCTGTCGATTTCTTAGATGTTAGTTTTAACCTACAAAACGAGTGTTACAGACCATTCATAAAACCCAATCAAACCACAAACTATGTGCACAAAAACAGAAACCACCCGCCCACCATAATAAAAAAACATACCAAGCAACATCGCTAAGAGGCTATCAACCAATTAAAAAAATAAAAATATCTTTGAGGCCACAACCGCACCCTACAACGAGGCCTTAAGAAAAAGCGGTTATCACCAAACTTTAAATTACACCGAAGAGCAAAAAGGCATAAAATACATTCTAAAAAAGGGTGTTTTTTTTAAACCAGAATGATTAAAATCTTGACGTCTCTGTCGTAGACCTCGTTGTCTCACATAATATAAAGGCCAGGTGACATAATCCTGAGCATACATTTTTTTGAACAATGGCTCTGAGTCTGACCTTTTTCTAGTTCTACCTAGATTCTTACTATTGGTGCGGAATTGTGTATCAGAAGTGCTCAAAGAGTGTTTTCCTTAAGTTGCTCCAATACCAGAAAAAGAAGTATGCAATATTCAAGAAGGAAGGTGAAACATATTGAGTCCTTGAAACTATTTTCATTTGGGATGGAAATGTTCTGTTTTTGATTTTTTTGCGAAAATCTACAGAAAAGAATTGGTGGAAAAAATATTTATTATACAAGAAAAATAAATTACTAGCTATTTTTAATAACTAAGTAGCTATATATGTTGCTTAAAGAGCGTAGTGGCGACATGGTATAAGCTCTGTTTCTCTAAGTGGCAAGGCGGTGCGTGCCGAAGCATCTATAACTATAAGTCAAAGGTTCGAATCATACTATGGGCAGATATTTCGGGCATTTCCACTAAAAAGCCTATTTCTCTCCATTGCTAATTTCATACCTTTAAAATCTTTCAATCATTAGCTATATATGTACCACTTTTCAAAACTCTAGGATAAAAATTAAGGAAATGGTTGAGAAAACAAACTTGGAAACACGGTTTTGAGAAAAACGCAAAAGAAAATAATAAAATTAGCTGAAAATAGAAGAATTTATCATGCTTGAAAGTGAATTTTGGGCGAAATACAGTTAAGATTTGCCCTAAACCCTTTCAGGTATCTTAATCTAATATGTTAAAGCTGTAGAAAAAGTAGAAATGTAAAAATCGCTTATTTTATGATGAAATCAACTTTTTTGGACAAACAAAACCCCAAAAGAATGCACTAAACTAAAAAACAAAACTATTCATAGAGTTTAAATTCCGACATCCGACTTATTCGAAACGGTCACGTAACGCCATTATTATCCAACGTTCAACGATGAAAAAAGAGGTTGTTTTTTATTCCTTCTGAAACTGACTGGGATGTCATTACTGTTTTTGTAGAGAGCAAAACTTTTGTTAATCTTAGGGGCGCGAAGTTAGAGAAGCTGAGATGATACATGTACTTGACGTTATTGGAATGCTTTGAAAACAGTACATCTTCTCAAAGTGGGTTAAATACCTGGAAAAGAACAAATCATAAAAAGGAACCTTAGATCAATTCAACTCAAGTTTGGTTCAGTCCATAATGTATATCCATTAAAAACATACATGAATAGTAAAAACAATCAATGCACTATCAGGTTAGCAGATTCTAACATCGTTAGTACTGTAGAAAAGTACAGTATTATAGAATACCAATAATAAGGTAAAATCTCTCGTAACACTAAAAAAAACTACAAATTGTTTTGTTTCTTTCGTGATCAAGTCATTCCATTCCATATGTACATACAGGCATAACTGTAATAATATTTTTATGGATGGTATGGGATCATTAAGCCGAACTAGAGGCTTTTGTTTAGTTGATGCTGTTGTATCTCAATGCGTTTTGTTATATCACCTATTTGCTGACCTCCATTATTTAAATGATCACCACCCCACCCCCCACCCTTCCTCGCTCTTATCCTCATCCATGCTAAATGAAGATGTATGGTTGTCTATGTAAACTTCTATCTTTCTTTCTAGATCAAATCCCGACTGGTAAGAAGACACTCCTGTTAGTTTTATGTTATGTTTTGGTAGTCTAATGTACTAGTCTAACTTTCTTCAGTTATAAAACAGGCTAATTGTTATTGTGTTTGCGGGGCTACATTAAAGACCAAGCGCTACAGATACTTTTTGCTCCGTATCTTGTGAATTCCAATTAATTTGCTTTTGATATTTAAAAATGTATAATAAATGAAAATGGGGGAGGAGGGGGGGGGGCGCAAAATGCATCTAAAACCAAAATCTCCTAATTTGAACTTATGAAATTTATTTTGTATGAACATGCAGACTAGGTCAATTTAGAAGGAAAATAGTTTTCAATTTAGAATATAAAGGAATGATACTGGAGGCCATATTGGATTTTGGAAAGATTTTTCAAAACTCTAAGGCTCCTGTATTTTTGGATAAAATTACTTCAAACTACACAAAATAGTAGATAGTAAGTTTTGTCAGAAAAGTGTCAGAGCTGATTTTCAATATTTTTAGTTTAGCAGCATTGATATCTTTATCATCCTTATAATCATTATCAACTACTGAATTGTCATCACCATCGTCGTCATCATCATCATCATCATCATCATCATCATCA
>BMAT01004613.1:17957-28642 GCA_019649035.1 Elysia marginata
GAGAATCTTATCCAAAGTTTATATTAAGCAGTAATATTAAAAAGAAAAAAAAATGGAAAAGGACAAACAAATCTAGTTTTTCGTAACTGAAATTCAATCTTAAAGTAAACAGGGTTTATCTTAAGCGGACTCCACTCTACAAATATTCCAGGTTGAAAAGAAAAATCAGAAATTTTTATTCAAATGTACATGTATATACAGATGATTTTTCATATTTTCTTCATAAGCGTTTTCTTGTTAAAAAATTAAAAGCAGACATATCTCACAAGATGTAATTAATTCATAGATTAAAAAAAAAAAGCTGAATTTGAATAGACGTCTTGCTGCCAGTTCAAATGAGTCGAAGGATGTGAACTTGAGGAAATTTTATTTTGGAAATAAAAAAAAAAACCCTTGCTTTAGAAGTTGAGTTTGGGCTATTTTCCTTCCTGATTGAGATGAACAAAACATGGCTTGTTTTTCAGAGATTTTTTATAGTTTACAAAGAGCTGTGAGTGGTGACATTCAGAATCATTGCATCATTCAAAATATCAATTGTCTTAATTGTAAAAGTTCATACTAAAATCTTGACCCATTTGGACAGGTTGTAACACAACAAACTGACAGTGACTGCTGGTCGTTCGACTTCTGACTATATGTGCAGTTAAACTTGGTTACTAAACGTCTGTTCAGCAAAACTAGACCTTTGCGGAAAATTGCTATACCTTAATCAGTTCAGCACTTTTCTAGTCCTCACCATTTCTCCCTTCAAATTGAGGGGTCCCTGTGCAAGCTCTTGATTTCCTTGTTCTCGTTTTTTGTCTAGATTTGGGTGCTATGGTTAATTTGAATGGCCTCCCTAATTCTATTAAGGAAAGGAAATCATTATTAGAAGTTCAGGGACATTTGTGTGTTAGTTTCAGAGCAAATCTGAATCATGGCAACAAAGATTGTAAGGCAGTAATTACGTATGGAGAAAAGTGCCAGAAAAGTAAAAAAGGAAAAGAGCAAATTTCTATAACAAGTTCAGATAAAATTTATTATTAACTTAGCCCATTTGGGATTGTGTCATGGTCTGCCGTTTACAAATCACACATACACCGGTCAGGGAAATGGGTCAATTATGGAAAGTATAACATAAAGACGTTGGCCACAGTTGGAAGAAAATAGAATAGGAATTCATTCAGAATGACATCTCAAAGTCAAATAGCACAAACCAGTTCAGTTCAGCAGTGACAGATCAACTGTACAGTCAACATATCAAGGTGGTCAAAAAAAAGTATGTATACATACGTTTTTCAAACTGAAACAAAAATGGTTACTTAAAAAAATAATAAAATCATTAGAATAAAGCACAGCCAATACATCTGGGTGATGCTACATACTTGTTTCCGTCTCTAAAGGCTCATTACCAGCTACATGTCTAATTGAGTCAACTCTTCTTGAGCAAAACTTGTGTAAGTCAACTTTCCATTACTTCACCTCTCAGTGTTGTCACATTGGGACAATTATGGATATAAGGACTTGCACTTAACTCATCTTTTCACATTAGTCAGTGCCACTAGTTATGTCCCCTGGAGTTTGACTAAAGCTGAAGTTGCTGTATGTCATTTGCGAAGTAGAAGAGAGTTTGGCAGTGGAAGCCCCTAAAGACTTGCGGCAGTGATCAGATCAAGAGTTTGAGGTTGTAGGACACGAATAGTTTGAATGTTTTACAACATTCACTACCTCTATCAACTTATCGTCAATGAAAGTCACTAATGGTGCATGCTGGACATTTCATGAAGCCATTTATCAACCTTAAATTAACAAAATCATTCTCAACCTCAGGGTTTAAAATATGTTGCAAGCCAAAACAACCAATGAAAGCTGTTGGTTTTGTCATGGGACCAAAGTGTGTATCTCTGAAAGTGAAAGTTCAGACTGTGTGTAAATTGCTATGTGAGCTCAGTTAGATCATGGTTTGATGTCAGCAGCTGTGATTTGCAAATCATATAAGTGTGGTAGTTTTTTCTTTTCTCCTGTAATCTTAACAAATGAGACCTACAAGGTTTGCAATTTTTTCTCTGACCTTATGTAATATGTTTTTTTTTAAATGGACTAATCAATGTGCACTTATGTAACTGTAAAAATTTTAGATATGTAAAATATCAAAGAAACAAAAGCAAAGTTATTTTGACATGACCTAAATCAGACAAGCCTAAATTCTGGTTTAAACCTGAACAGTTTTACTTGCTCAGATCACTCTTCTCTTGTAAAAATTATCCTTGCAGAACTAAAATCTGTCATAACCAAGATAATTTTGCAGATTAATTTTCCTTTTCAAATTGGTCCGTCCTCTTTAGTGATATTCATACTGTATCACAGATGTCCAAAAAGTTGAAAAAAAATTTATGCAATAGAAAAAAATATAGTCATGATTGTAACAGTTGTGCAAAATAAAGGATTTGAAAGTAAAACCAAACCCAAGATATGAGAACTAAAAATTAAAAAAAAAAATCTTAGCAAACTAAAACTTTGGCAATGATGTGTAGCCTCTATATCTTCATGTGGCAAAATCATCCGAGTTGATATTGTCCCTACTAAAGAAAAAAAGGTCGCCTATATGTTCAGTTAAAATCAACCTACAGTGGAGTCCATTTAACTCAAACTTTGATAAGTTAAAATAATGAATAACTCATATCTGTTTTAATATGCCAAATAGTATTTTTTCTCTTTGAAACTATCCTTTAACTCAAAGTTCTGTTATTTCAAACTGAATTAGCTGTTCCCAAGGACTTCAACGTAAAGAGACAGCATTTTGTCTCCCTGTAAAACATGTGTCCTTGAATAAATGCAAAGTTACCTGCGATTTTAATATCATGACACTTGGTTTCTAAAAGTAAAAATCTACTCAGGTTATAGAACAAAATAATTTAGGCAAAGGATTATTTTTCCACCCACCCCACCCCCACAGAAAAAAATTTATTATAAGCCAGATTTGATAAACATTACAAGGTAACTGGCTTCTTTCCTTTCTCAATCTTAAAGCCACAAACCTTTAAATTGTTACACTGAGCAGCAAACATTACATATGCAATAGATGTTAGGGAAAAAATAAATTAAAAAAAAAGTTTGTTAATGACATAAAAGGCTGTTTGGATGGTCCATTAGGCCTGTTTTAGCTCAAACTCAGCTCATGTCAACGGTAAAATGCTTAAGCTTTATAATTTACTCACAAAAGCAAACAACAAATTCAACTGTTAACTCCTTTGTTGTGTGAGGTCAATTTGGTTTTCATCCTCCTACTATTCTACCTATTTTTTTATTTGTATTGACTGTGACGTTTTTTAAAGCATTTCAAATCTGTACCTCTATATAGTCAGTGACAAAAAGAGAAAACATGTCAATCAGTGCATTTTTTGTCATTATGTTGTAAGCGCATTAAGAGCACTGCTCATCATAAAGGCATAGTAGCAATCTTAGTACATGATAAACACCGCTTGTAATATACATCATGAAGGAGTTAAACATAATTTGTTCTGCATCTCGCAGCACAGATAGGAGATTATCATCTTGCTCCTTATGGTTCAAACACATATAATGGAATGTTTTGATCAAATCACCCTGTGTCCACAAGATGACAAAAAAAAAAATGAAGTTCAGAGATTAATTACAAACTCAGAGCAGTAAAAATGTAAAAAATTAGGAACAGTTTAGTTATATCTAAAGAATAATGTAAAATATGGCAAATAAAAGAACAGCACTTTTTAAATTCTAAAAATTAATAAATCACATTTTATATTGGGGATCTCCATTGTGTTGAAGACGAAATACTTGTCAACAAACAATGCAATCACTTTCTACCTCGCTCTAGCTCTCAACAACAAAGCTCTGAAAAGCAGATCAGTTACATCTGAATTTAATAATTTAATTATAATTTGATTATGACAATAAAAAATCATAGGAAACTTAGGAATGTTTTCATTGTAAATAGGATGTTAAAATTTGTGTAAGTAAAGGTATAATAAAATTACAAATTGGGTACATTGAATTGTAAGGGTATTTACAAAAAAAAAAAAAGACAATGAAAAACAGAAACTACAAAATATATTAATTCCCAAAAGAAAGAAAGAAATACAATCATTGCAAGTAAGAGACAAAAACATGGACTCCAACTGAAAAAAATTCTTCGTTATGGTATTTTTCACTAAATCAAGCACAAACTTTTTGATACACAACTTTATATATCAAATAACACACTCTATTAAACAGACAAAATTAGTCTTGTAGGAAACTTCTAGAGGGCCACTTACTAAAAACATACAATGCTTAGGACAATTTTATAAACCTCTTCTTTTTAAACACTGACAATTGAAGCATGTCATTTAACTGGTGTGTCTCTAATTTCTATGACAAGGGATCAAGTAAAGAAAGAAAAAAGTATTAAAACTTAAAAGAACCAGGCTTCAAAGCATGAATTAAATAAACTTACCCCCATTCCAACCAGTTAAAAATCTGACATCTAGAAAACATTTACCTAACAAAAAAAAAGACTCAAACGCAAAATTTGTATGATAAAACAACAACCACATACACTGCATACAATGCTATGTTTTGATTTTTTTTTAAGTAAGACAGCAACACATATAAAGAACAGATATACATTTTAGTAAAACCATTCACCTCCCAAATTTCAAGGTGCAACCTTTAATTTACCAAGAGAAGTTCTGATGATAATGGATTGGCTTTGTGTGAACAAAAACATTATCACATCTTGAATTTTGTCTTGAGCTAGTTTTATCTTGCTGCCTTGTCCTATAATCACACAATGATAGGGATCAGCCAGACAATCTAACAAAATTGTTGCTCATACTATGATAAAAAGGTCTTGGGAGAGAGAGGGGGGGGGGGGCAACAGTAATTGAACTTTGTTATGTACAATTGGCTCATACACATACTCATAAAGTCATATGTCTTTGAAACTCAGTCACTTACACAGTTACAGTCTTCATTATTATTTTATGAGGGATTAAAAAATAAAAGTGGAAAAAAGACAACGTGGTGCTCTTCATTCTACATCTGAGGGTTTCCTGGATTAAATTTATAATTTTCTCTTTTAAACTAGCATGATAAGATAATGAAAATTCTATGTGAAGATGAAGAATATGAACATCATCAATGCCGGTTACCCTTGGCAGGGTAAGGACAACAGCCAAGTAAATTCCAGTTTGCCACACACTTGGTCCTCAGCAACCTTTCCAAGCTGACCCTAACATTTTCCTATCATTGTCATACCCTTCTCTTCTTATCTCTTCCATGATAACGACTAAAAAGTGAGAAAAACTTATAAGCACAAGCTTTCTTTCTGTTCTTATCTATCTCTTGATATCAGTTTTGGCATTTCTTATTTACATAATGTATAAAAATTACAATTCACTTTATTTGCTCCTTCATGATGATTAAAAAAAAGCCTGATCCCTGTTTATTAAAACCTGGATTACATTTGTCTTGCGACCAGGGCAAACAAGACAGAAATCAGAAATTTTTGTTAAGATTAAATTTAATTTGAGTTAAATTTCTGTTTTTCTTATTTTTCTATACATTTTAAAACAATAAAAGTTTTAATAACTTTCCACAAAATATTAATAATACTACAAACATTGATGGAAAAACATCTTGCTCAAAATAGCAATGCCTCTGAAGGTGAAATTTGCGCTATGTGACCAATTCACTCTGAATGCAAGATATTAAAAGATAGGAATTCAAACTTGTGTTATACTCTAAACTTAATGAAACAAAGTAAGGGTAAAGGAGTTCAAATATGGTTAGTTATTAATACTTATTTTTGCAAGACAATCAATAATAAAATTTGTGGAATGAAATAAGACACAACAATTATGCACACAAAACTGTTTTAAGTATCATTGGTTTGGAATGCTTATGGAAATGAAAATCATGAAAAAATATGAAAAAAACCTCAGCCTTTAGGAATGTAATGCGTGTATATGGAACAATTAGTCAAACCAAACAATAAAGGCATATATGCTTTCAGTGTAATTTCTGTCCTGCGTAGTTACTTACACCACCCTGTACTCTAAAAAAAACCTCTGTACAAAAATATATTTCTTTTAAGGCACTGTGAGTAAAACAATCAAATATCTGTCTCTTCTCCTTTGATGTGGACCCGCCTTCCCCCAGGGTTCATGCTGACTCTGCGTGACGTTGTTGTTGTTGTGGACGTAGATGCACTGTCTATGGAGTCACTAGTGCGATCACTGCGAGCTCTACTGCGCCCTGCTGAACTGTTAGAGCGAGCCCGGCTCCTTCGATGACTACTGTCATCTATGAAAGCACCCGTGTACATGCGCCCGGTGTCTTTTGGTGGCTTTTTGTCAGCTGACTGGGACCGCCGACCTCTCTGTGACCCTCTAGAGGAAGTGGAATGATGGGAACGTCCACCTGATCTAGACCGGGGACGGCGCTGCATTCCAAGTGACTTGGTCACATTGGGGTTATCCATCCCTGAGTCTTTATAGCCTCGGATCATGGCATTTGCATCCACTGTTGATCCGTCAGTGGATGAGCCAGCATACGAGCGGTTGGGGGAGCGCGATCTTGTCTTCTGTTTCAGAATGCTCACAGGTTGTGTATTCACTTTGCTCATTTCAATTTCAGTGGGTTTTTTCATAGCTGATTTTAATGCCTTCTTCTTAGGAGTATCACCCATGCTGAAGGCCTCAAACCTTGACTTCCTTAGCGATCCTCTCGTCGCCTCACCCTCCTCCCAGAAATCATCTCTTCTGAACCCGTCGTCGTTGTCGAACGCCTCGTTTGCAAAGCTTGTCTTGCCGCGCGCTCGCCCGAACGATGCCTGTCGCTCAGACTTTTTCTCGTCGGATCCTTTGGTGTAAGCGGGGTTGGCATAGGAACCATTGGCCTGCTCCTGTGAGGACGTCGTGCTTCTGACATCCTCAAACGATCCATATCCGTTTCTTTTTGATAATGGTTGTGCACGGGACGGGAAGATTGCTTGGGAGGTGCCTTGTTAAGATGAAAAAATATTTTTAATTTTATTTGAGATCAAGAATGATAAAAATTACACTCTTTATGAGCAACCACAAAATGTTTTTTTACAATGTGTAAATAAATGACATATCAATCAGTCTTTAAAACATACATGTACTTTAAAACACCGTAGGGTGCTACCTTGAGGAGGCTTTTTAAAACTTGATTTGTTATCTAGGCCTACATAGCCCATCCTATTATGTCAGCTGTTGGATGATCAGTAAGTGCTATGCAAGGCCATATTTTATTCCAAAGTGTGAAAGCAAGCTTCATCTCGACAAAATGTAAGCTAAATTAAGTCTGCTAGATCACTTTTAGTCAAAAGAAAATTACTTACTAAAGCAGTTAAACAGGGCTATACATTATAGGTGGAAACAAGGTGATGGTATGAAAACTGAATTTTAAAAGTAAAAGGAGCTTTTGATTTTTATTTCATATAAGAATTGTGTTGAAAATGAAAACTTTGCACATAGCAATGGTGTTGAAAATGTTTTAAAAACTGGAAACAATGTTTTTTATTGTTAATCACCTTGAAAAACAGTGGAAAATAAAGTCTTAACTCTAAACGTGATTTTCTCAGTTACTACTTTTCATGAGTGAATGTCTTTGAAAGGCCATAACTTTGGTTCTAATTAAGATATTAACAAAATTTAAACAGCATTCTGCTCAGAGAATAATGGTCTGCATAAAAAAAATTAAAAACTTAATATCCCTCATGGGCGAGTTGTGGAGGGTTTTTCCATATCTCCACATATTTAAGAAAATAAAAACTGATATGTGACTCGGATTTAAAGATAACTGGCTTGTGTGAGAAGAAAAAAAGAGTACTCAAAACATTTCCTTTTAAACGTTACTTTTTTACTTTTGAGTATGGAGCTTTAAAGAGGATTTGACAACATAAAAAGTCCATCAACCAGCACAAATGAGTCAGACACTACCAAAAAAATTATTTCGAGCACAAGAGTGTAACAGTTGTTTAATCTTGTATATGAGCAAATTTTTTAATACTTTCTATACAAAATTCTATGAATACATCTGATATCAGGTCATAGCGTTTTCGGTTCAAGTCCAAAGTTTATAAATGTAAAAAGATATTTAGAAGCTGAAATTCTCTTTTTTTCTTATCAACAAGTCCTATTTTCAAACGACTTAACCGTTTTTTCCCCAAAAACTTTTTAACCTCTTAATTGTAACAAAAATGCAATTTAAAAAATATCAATGCCTTATAAAGCATAGAATAGGAACATCTAATTTATTTTGACTAGTTGTTATACTAATCTTTTGTAAAACAAACTGATTGCATTACAAAAATGTTTACTTTTTCAACAAGGCAAATCAAAACCACAGAGCCTGACTCATATTTACTGGCTAATCGACAAAAAAGTTTTTAAATTTATTTACAGAGATGTCAAGCTGCACTCTACCGGATGTGAAGACGCTCGAATCTCCATGGGCACTTGCCGCTTCTTCTTTGAGGTTGGCCTGACGAGCACGCACACACAGGTAGATGGCCAACAGGACCAGAGCAATGATTACAACAACACCAGCAATGACGAGACCCACGACGACACTGATATGCATACTCTCCCCTTGGTAGCCATATTCATCCTCCAAATATTCTAAAGTTGGACCTGGAAGTCAAACAAAATGTTTGAATGTAACTTATTTTTCTTCAAATACCCATTAATTTTTCATAGCCAGCATTATGATTGGATCTAACAAAACATTCTAAAGTTCAAATTGTTATCAATGGAAATAGCCATACACTTACAAAATAATGGAATTGATCACTTTAGATTTTTAGAAATTTACTATTTTTAAGGGGCATATCATCAATTTATCGGTGCTAGAACTTACCTTTTTTATGTATTGTCTAAAAATTACGTACTGAATGAGTTAAATTGTAAATCAGATAGATCTATCAATTTTTATTCTTCAAAGAAGGCTATTGTTCCACCAATAATAACTAGTTACATATGGACAGAACATTTTAAATTTTTGTGCATAGTTATAAACTTTTGTCATTTTCCATTACTATGAGTCACTTTTTAATACTCCTTCTAATTTTTTTCAATAAAAGGAGTTTATAAAAAGAATTCTTTCAAACTGAAGACTATTCTAGTATTTTTTAACATAACAAAACATTATTTACCGAGATCATTCTTGAGGCGCATAAGAAACTCATAATGCCTTGACTGTGGAGTAGTTTGCCTCACTCTAATCCTCAAAACATTGTAGTCGGTCATACCTTTTATAGGAACCTCTGTCTCTGATCCACACTTAATTCGATGCTGATGGGAAAAAAAGAAAAGAATGTAGGACATGTAAAACATGAAAACAACCTTTCAAGCAAGCAGTCATGAACCTGTACAAGACAAGAACAGAAGAAGGGTATTTGTCAAGAAAAGTAAAGCAAAGAGTGTTTTTTATACATGGGTTGCCTGGCAGGCCCCTACCAAACTAATAACCTAATAACTCTCAAAGGAGCAGCAGTTCTAGCATACTAACAAGAGCTTTCCCTACTTTTGCAAACCATAGCAAAGTACTTATTTAATGCCTGTATGCATCAAAGAAGTGTGTGCGAATAGCCTTTTTTCAAGGACTACATGCCTTCATGCCAAAGCTGGGGCTCAAACACCAAATCTCTCGGACAGAAGGCACAGGGTCTATCATTAGAGACCACAATGTCATGCATATCATCACTACCACTTACATCATGATAGTACTCCTTCCAGCCAAACTCTGCATGAGATTTTACAGTGAATCCTGCATGCAACAACCCTGGACTCAAGAAACCCTTTCAGTCAACAAACTGAAATAAAGCCCTGATATTGTCCCTTCTTATAAATTATACTTTATAGAATCAACTCATTTTCGCACTCACCCTGTCACCAAAAAAGTGGTTTTGTCGCTAAATTTGAGTTAAGCAGAAAGCTCTTTAAACTCATGTTCTTGTAAACAGGAGTTGTTCTACTGAGTGAAAAGAAAGAAAAAATTACTTTTTCGGTTTGTCTCTAGCAAAAATTAATGGAAAAAGAGTTTGAGCTGAATTGCTTTGTCAAAAGTACATAAATTACCGAAAATTACCTTGGGCACAGTTGTTAAGCTCAAAGAATCAAAGATGAGGACTTCAATCCCGCACTCGTTAAACTTGATCAGGCTTATCAAGTACTGAATCCTGCGGGCCTGGGCTGCTCTAATTGTCACATCACAGTGGTCTCGGCTTGGCAGGGCGTTATAGTTTGGCACATTCTCCACTGTCATGACCTCATTTTCATCTGTGATGGTGTAGCCACCAATTTTGTCACAACCAGGACCTCTCAGGTCGACTGGAGAAAAATAAACACACACCAGAGTTAGGATTGAAAAATTAAAGGTTACTGATGACAAGAACTGATTTTACAGAACATAAACATGGTGCATCAAAAAATAATGTTAAACCTTTTAATTAAACAAATTTGCTTTCACTAAAACCCTTCACTTGGTCTGGTATGGACCTATAAATTTCACCCAGTTTTAAAAGTAAAAAAAAATGAGACCAGACATGCTTTTCACCAAATTAGAAAATTCACATGATTGAGATTGAAAAAATCTATATTCAGGGATCTGTTCCTGTATAAGTAAGATTTCACAACGTTCTGACACTTACTAAGATAAAT